>ML356095.1:0-29152 GCA_005239505.1 Nicotiana paniculata | reverse complement strand
TCACTGAGAATGGAAACAACAATAGTTTCATTGCCTCCTGAGTGACGTTTGGCCGCCTCTGTGCTTTTCAAATTGACATGAAGTTTTTGAAATGCTGCTGGGGGTCTTCGATGTATGACCCTGAGAATAGTCCTTTGTTCTTTAATAAGTGCAACATATTATTTGTTATCTGGAAGGACTCGGCCTGTATCTGAGGGACCGGTATCGTAGTGGAAAAATTCTCAGCTGTGGGCTGTGCCCAGTCATATAAAGGAGCCTCTGCCCCTATTTGAGCGACTGTTTCTACCACATCATCCCCATTATTGTTCCTGTTATTTGGATCTTCCATGTCGGGTTCCATTTGTTCAATTGGTGGTTGATGTTTGCTTTTCCGGTTCGTTCGATTTAGGGCCTTGAAAACTTTCTCAGGGTCTGATAAGGCTTCGACTACTTCACCAGTTATCGATGAGTTTCTAGGCATGCACCTGCAACACGTTAGCAAACGTTAAACTTTCAATGTATAAACAAAAATTTGAAGAAAATTAACTATATTTCAGAATTTTGTATTTCTTCCATCTCAATTGATAACACCGATAAGTCCCCGGCAACTGTGCTAAAATTTGATCACGCTCAACTATGTCTAATAAAAGACTAAACGGGCGTTGCAAATATAATCCCGGGTATTATGCCCAGAGTCGAACCCACAGGGAATTAGCGTATCAATCAAGTCTTTAGAATACGCAACTTTTACTCAACCAATTCTCTCAAGACTTTCTGAATTTAAATTGGTGATGTTTTACTAGTTCTACTGACAATAATTATAACTAATTATTACTAACAATGTGTTGTAAACAATTATGATAAAGGTCTAAGGCTATGGTTTCCCCCGTTGGTGAACATACTTCTCGAATATTTCATATAACTTGATTAATTATCTCTATCAATCATGAACACTCTATCTACCATAAATCTCTCTCAAGTAATTATGATAATTTACTACACGCACTCTCTCAAGTTACGCTAGGTAGATTGCATTACAATTTGCTTTAGATTGCAACCGAAGTATTGTTATCTCTAATCCAACCTCTAAACCCTCGGTTATGACTTTCGTCTATACTCTAGGAGTGGTGTTGTTCAATCAATTACCTAAATATGTACTCTCTCTCAAGTAGATACATACTAAATAGGCACAGCTAATTGATGGCCATTCAATTAACTATAACACGAGCGTAGTGTAACAAATAAAGATGAACAATCAACCAAACTATATTACTATCATCATAACTTTGTCCCCCAAGAGGTTCCACCAAAACCCTAGATTAAGAAAATTAGCTACTCATATTCATAAGTATCAAATCTAAAGTAACTTTCATAATTGAATTACAGAGTAATGAACTAAGGAAATAAAAATCAGTGTTTTTGCTTTGCTGAGTAGTAATCCACATGCTTTTCTTCACTTTTATGGCTTCCTCCCCTTCAAGTTGTGTTTTTTGGTCTGTTTATATGTTTGGGATAAACCCTAAACATGTAGGAGACTTCTATTCCAACCTGGAAACACTTAAAACTCTTCAAAACTCCGATTTGACCGGATCAGGAGCCAGGCATTACAAGCCAAACGCTTGGATAACGCCTGGCCAGGGCTAGCATTTGAGCCCTGGCGCCTGGATAACGCCAGGCTAGGGTTGGCGTTTGGGCTCTGGCGCCTTGCTAGGGCTGGCGTTTGGGCTCTGGTGCCTGGATAACGCTAGGCTTTGCATCCATTTAGCTCGACTTCAATATCCAATTCACCTACACATGAAATAGACTCCATTATACACATAAAAAGTGTGTTTTTATCATTAAGGCACATAAAGTGTAAGGAATATAACGTGTTAAACCATGAATTCTAGCCATGCATCAATTAAGTAATGCATTTTTGCAGGTGTTTCTAGGCAATGCTCTTGGGTTTGTACGGCCTGCAGAGCTTGGTTGAACTAGAAGGATTCAGTCCTAATGGTTTGGTTGTGTACAAATGGGATTCAGAGAGTCCTGGATGGCTTCTATCACGGTTAGAGTTGTATATTTTCTACTGGCATGGGGAGCATGTGATGTATAGTGGTCTTTCTTCTAGATGGGATCAAATCGAATGTTCTTGGCTAGTTGAGTATGAAGTTGCTTGTGGCTCAGAATGGATTATGAAGCTCTCATATTTATCATATGATGGTATTGTGTATGCGTATGTTATGTATGGTTGATATTTGCATGTGTGAGGTCAAGGTTCAGTTTTGGAAGGAAGTTAATAAATTCTTAGGCAGCATAGGTAGTTTCAGATGACTAGGAAAATGATATCACTAGTTGGTGTGGCTTCATAAGGGTATACATTTCAGAAAGGGCAAGGTCTTTGATTTAAGGGTGCTTCATTTTTATTTCGGCGCTATCTTCTTGGATCGACTGCTGATATTCAGGTTTTCTTGGTGTGTAGAAGAGTTATAGGGGTATCCCTCGAGGAATGATCGAGTATTAGAGGTGTGATACATATTCGAACGGTGGAGTTGGGATCGGATATGGTGATTCATGCGTTTCAGGGACTTCGAGGCTGAAAGTTTTCATACATAAGTTATTTTACGGTTGTGGACTATGAAGATGCGAGCAAAGTTAGTAACATGCTAGTATGTGCCAGATTCACTCATTTTGAACTTTCGGAGAGTTATCTATCTTTTGCGGGTGACCGGAGTTGATTTAGGTTTCATTGGTAGTCAGTATGGGTGTGTGTTCTGCACCGGGTCAGAATTGTTGACTCCGAATTGCTATTGTTGAGAGATATATCATTCTATTGTCATTGAGTTTATTCTTGCTCTAGGGTGATCTATGAGTTACCTTTCGGTGTTGCGAGGAGTTCTGATTGTTGCTTATGCACATATGGTGCGGATCTATTTGGGCTTGATGACGAATTGCGCATGGTTATCGATTTTGAGCAACGTGGCTCGAAGTATTTCATGTGGACTAGTGTTTTGATGGGGTCGCTCATTGCGGCGAATTTATGTGGAGGTATGATCCTTCGAGTTAGATTCGTGTGTTCTGGTTCTACGATGTGTCATGGGTTCTCAGCATTTTGTTGTGGTGATATTGGTGAGCTTTCGGTACAGCTCTCGCAGTGGAGTCACTTTTTCCATGATTTGAGTACATTTGGGATGTTGTATATTCTTGCACAAATTGCACGGGTTGTGGCTTTTAGCTGTATTGATGTGTCACGTCACTAGAGTGTTCGTGGTAGATGAGAAGAGGTCGTCGGACCTAGATTGGGTGCTACAGGGTCTGGTCATGGTATATTTGGGAGGATATTGATGCTGATCGACTTAGAAATTTTGCTATATTTCTTGTTGAAGAGAATGAGTTACATCACTTGTTGATCCCACGAATGGTCACTAGTTTGTGTGTGTCTCTTTCATCATTGGCAGTATATGAAAGTATAAGAACAAGGCTTTGCTTGATAAGGGGTTATTTACCGGTATTGGGTCATTTTGAGCAGATATTGTGATTAGGAGTTGTCGCGATGAGTGTTTGAGTCATGTGGTATTTAATGTGATTACATATTGGGTTACATATATGGTTTGATACAGCGTATTCAGACTTATTCAGTTTATAGATGTGGGACTTTGATCTTATAAGTTATTTCAGTAGTGGAAATTTGGTTCTAAGGTTTACGGCTTAGGTTTGATTACGAAATTTCATCTATGTTGTGCTATTGGACCTATGTGGGATAGGGTGACGTTGGATCACCCCGATATGTGTGTGGTCAGGCTATTCGGCGATTTTGATGGATTTTGGAACAACTCTTGGCACGTTCGAGGACGAAAATTTGCTTAAGAGAGGGAGAATTTAACGACCCAGCCGGTCGTTCTGAGAGTCTAGGACCGTTTTCCCCATTCGTGCGTCGTTTTGTATTGTTTAGCTCATTTATGTTATGTTGGGTCGGTTGGCTCGGGTTCAGAGTGGTTCTGGAGAGAAATGAGACACTTAGTCTCTTGAGGTGAGTGAATAGATGAAAAAGTCAACTGAAAGTTGACTTATAGGAAAATGATCTCGGAATGTGGTTTGTATGGCTCAATTAGCTTCGTTAGGTGATTTGGAACTTAGGAGTGTGTTCGGAATGTATTTCGGAGGTCCAGAGTACAATTAGACTTGAGTTGGCAAAATTGGATTTTTGCCGATATACGGTCGGTAGTGGAAAATTAGGTATCGGGGTCAGAATGGAATTCTGAAAGGTGGATCAGGTTCGTAGTGTCATTTGGGATGTGTGTGCAAATTTTCAAGTCATTCGGACGTGATTTAGGCTTTAATTATGGATTGATTTGGTGTTTTGGTGTTATTTTGGGTGTTCCGAGGGTTTGGCTAAGTTCGGATGATGTTATATGAGGTATTTGTATTTTTGGTTGGGACAACGAGGGGCTCAGGATGATTTCGGATGGCCGTCAGGGAGTTTTGAAAGTTGGAAAAGGAGGTTGGCGTTTGCTATTATGTGATTCTGCAAATGCGGATGGGTGGCCGCAGGTGCAGTCACCACAGGTGCGATTTTGAAATCGCAGGTGCGACAATGGGGCAGCTGGGAAGGAACTACAGATGCGGAATTTGGGCCACACCTGCGAGTCCACGGATGCGGTAAGTGGAGCGCAGGTGCGGAAGTGGTCTGTTAAGTGGGAGTTCGCAGGTAGCAGGTGCGGGTCCGCATGTGTGATTAAAAGGTCGCAGATGCGGTAATCGCTTGGCAGAACCTATAAATAGATGTCTTCGTGAAATTTCGCCATTTTTCCACCATTTGAATTCGGATTTGGAGCTTTTTGACAGGGAATTGAAGAGGGATTCGAGGGATAACACCTTGAGGTAATGATTTGGAACTCAGTACTCGATTCTATGATGATTTCTACTGATTAGACATGAAACCTAGGGGAATTGAGGGTTGAAATTGGGAGATTATTGCTTGAGATTTGAGAACTTATATTGGGGATTTGAGGGGTCATATGGGGTCCGATTTTGATGATTTTGGTATGTATAGACTCCGGAGAGGATAAGGATTCTAGTGTTGTGATTTTATCGGAATTCGAGACGTGGGCCCGGGGTCGGGTTAGGTCAATTTCGTTATTTCTAATGGGATTTGTTCCCTTAGCATTTATTGATGATATGAATCTGATTTGGTCAGATTTGGATCAATCGGAGGCCGAGTCTTGAAGCAAAGGCATCGCGGGTTAGGATTTTTGGCTAGTTTGAGGTAAGTAATAACTGTAAATCTTGTCTCGAGGGTATGAAACCCCAGATTTCACATTTTATCACTATTTTGATGTGGTGCACATGCTAGATGACGAGCGTGTGGCGTGCACCGTTGGGGATTGTGACTTGGTCCGTCCCGTAGCAACTATTAAGTTGCATATTTGACTGAAAACTATATGGTATTTCGTGTTTTTAGCAAGTATAACTATGTTTTGGGCTGAATGTCGTATTTGGGCCGCGTGCCAAGTTGTTTGGACCCTTAGGGAATTTTACTACTATTTCCTCATTGTTTTGATTTCAAATCTATACTCAGTCATGCTATGTTTTACTGATTTCATAACTCCGTCTTATGTACTCCATTTAGATGCATAAAATGATATTTTGGGCTCAGCACCCTGTTTTACAGGTAGCCCAAGTGGCTTGAGAGGTTTCTGACTGAGTGAGGCCGAGGGCATGTGTTGTGACGATATTATGGGATCAGGCTGCACGACGCAACATATTGTTATTGATTCATGATTTTTGTGAAGCCGTGAGCCTGATTGATTTTTGCCATGAGGTGGCTTGTTATGAGGCCGAGGGCCTGATTGATTTATGCCACGAGGTGGCTTGTTATGAGGCCGATGGCTTGATTGATTTACGCCATAAGGTGGCTTGTTATAGTTCTTGGGCTATAGGAGCCATTCCGGAGTCTGTACACACCCAGTGAGCGTGGGTACCCTGAGTGAGTGATATGATGTTGCCCGAGGGGCTGCTCTAGATTCACGTTGTGCGCGAGGGGCTGATTACGAGTGATTGTGAGGTTTCTCGAGGGGTTGATTCTGAGTGATATTATGCCCGAGGGGCAGTATTTGATACATGTTTTTCCCGAGGGGCTATTTATGATTTTCATCACTTTTACTCTAAACTTCATTAAACCTCTGTTGAAACTATTGGAAAAATAGCTTCAAATGATTTTTACCTGAAATTGGATTTTAAGCGAGATGATTTGACTTATATACTGTTTGAAGAAAGGCGGTACTTACTGTGATTTTCATGACGTGGATTTATGTGTTTCTTACTGCTCAGTCTTTATTTACATTTATTATTTACTGATTTGGCGTACTCACATTATTCTCTGCACCTTGTGTGCAGATTTAGGTGCTAGAGTTGACTGAGAGTTGATAAATGTCCTAGATATTTCACGGAGATTTGCGAGGTAGTTGCACGCGTCCGCAGCCTTGCCCTTCTCCTTCTTGCTATTGTAGTGTTTATTTTTCTTTCCTGACCTGTACTACCCTTAGATGCGCATGACTAGTGACTTCAGGATTTTGGGTTTTATTTATTATTCGGTACATCATTGTCTGTTTTAAAAATGCTTCAATAAAATTTTTATGAGGTATCGGTTTAGAAATGATATAAATGAAAGATTCTTTATGTTAAATGTTGATTTGGATGTCCTAGTATCATGATAGGTGCCATCAGGCCGAGGCAGTTTTTGGGTCGTGACACTACAGGCTCTGGATCGTCCGCAGGCCGTTTTGAGAAGTCCGACCTAGATATTTCATTATGATGAATTATATAATCTACAATGGGGAGGCTTTCATCTTCTGCAACAATGGCAGCCCCATCGTCATGAGGGGGCATTCTCACTGCCAATGGAATCGGGTCAGAGGTTCTTCCAGAACTAGAAGATGAAGTAACGATCTTTGGTTGTTTATAAGCGCAGAAAGTACAACGCAGAGGAGGTAAGAGTACCAGAAATAACTAAAACTAGAGAAAACAGGGATATGCAGGTGGAAGTAACAAAAGCAAGAAGACAGGAAGAAGAAGAAAGAAAGATATAGAGGTTCGAATGCCTGAAAACACAAAGGATCAAATAAAGGGTTTCCAATCCCTATTTATAAAAATCCCAGGCACCCTAATCGAGAAAACCAATCGTTGATGCACACATATCAAAACGGCAGAGTCACAGGAAATGATGTGACGCATCATGAAAATGCGTAATAATGACGCATGATGTCATGACATCCTTCTGAACTAATGTGACGATAAGTTATGGCTCACCAAGCGCCATGTTATCACCTCGACCGTGGTCGTTACTACTCGACCTACCCACCTGAATTTCTCAATTGCGACTAGCGAAGTTGTTGTTGTTGTTGAAGTCCACCCACCAAGGTCGTCCGAGAGACGACCTTGATAAGCGGAGGGACTAACTGTATGGGTCAAAATTTGACTAAGGAAATTCAGTACGAAAAGGTATTATTAGAAGTAATTTGGGTGAGGTTGACCAGTGATTAATGAAATTTACCACCGAGCAGTGGATTACAGTTGAGGTCAAGTGTCACAAGCAACAGTAACGTCTTGTTTGGTAATAGGATCTTTAGAGAGAATATTTCATTGAATATTCTCTGTACTTCTACTTTTACGGTTGTTTAGCGGTATGTCTCGTATAAATAGAAAGAAAGATAAAGTGAAAAGATGGAGATTCTTTAAAACGATTTGTCTTGAAAAGCAGACTCTCAAGATAAATACAGAGATCACCTTTCTTAAGAGCTTCATCTTTGGAGTACCGTTCGCGAGGTGTTTACAAGAAACGTGAAGTGTACTATAGTGGCTGATAATTTTGTTAAGCGCGAATGCGATGGTGTTGAAGCGTTCGCAAAAGAGGATGTCTGGGCAGTGTATATAGTACTCCATTTTGAAAGTTTCGACACAACTCCGTAAAAATTGGAAATTTTAAGGTTTAAAAAGTAAATAAGTTTTAACGGATATTGACTTTGAGGATATCGGATTTGGATTGTGGTTCCTGGAAATGGAATAGCTTCTTCATGTCATTTGGGACTTGTGTGCAAAATTTGGGTTCATTCCGTGATTATTTGATATGTTTCAGCACGAGTTTTGGAAATTGAAAGTTCAAAGTTTATAGATTTCGATTTGAGTTGTGATTTGTCGTTTTGATGTTGTTCTGTATGTTTTCAGACCTCGAGTAGGTACTTCTATGTTTTGTGACTTGCTGGTATGTTTTGACGGGGTCCCGAGGGGCTCAAGCGTGTTTCAGATTGATTTCGGATAATTTTTCTTCATTTTGGCATTTTTGTGTTGTGTTGTTTTCCGGTGTCCAGTCCTTCATCGCGTTCGTGCGGCAAGTTTCGCTGATGCGTAGTGTATTGGGATGGCATTAGAATTTTTTCATAGCGTTTGCGAGTAATGGTCCGCGTTCGCGTAGTGTTGGGGAAAGTCTTCTTCGTGTTCGCGTTTGATGGATCGCGGACGCGTATGGTTGAGTTTTGACCTGGAGGTGGATCCATTCTACATCGCATTCGTGTAGTTGGAGCCACGTTCGTAAAGGTCTGTGCCAGTGGGGAGTACCGTTCGCGAGGTGTTTACCAGAAACGTGAAGTGTACTATAGTGGCTGATAACTTTGTTAAGCGCGAATGCGATGGTGTTGAAGCGTTCGCAAAACAGGATGTCTGGGCAGTGTATATAGTACTCCATTTCGAAAGTTTCGACACAACTCCGTAAAAATTGGAAATTTTAAGGTTTAAAAAGTAAATAAGTTTTAACGGACATTGACTTTGAGGATATCGGATTTGGATTGTGGTTCCTGGAAATGGAATAGCTTCTTCATGTCATTTGGGACTTGTGTGCAAAATTCGGGTTCATTCCGTGATGATTTGATATGTTTCAGCACGAGTTTTGGAAATTGAAAGTTCAAAGTTTATAGATTTCGATTTGAGTTGTGGTCTGTCGTTTTGATGTTGTTCTGCGTGTTTTCAGACCTCGA
The DNA here is from genome assembly GCA_005239505.1 of Nicotiana paniculata. Lineage (NCBI taxonomy): Eukaryota > Viridiplantae > Streptophyta > Magnoliopsida > Solanales > Solanaceae > Nicotiana > Nicotiana paniculata. The sequence goes on along the minus strand of ML356095.1, from coordinate 20,165 downwards.
GTAGGTCCTTCTATGTTTTGTGACTTGCTGGTATGTTTTGACGGGGTCCCGAGGGGCTCAAGCGTGTTTCAGATTGATTTCGGATCATTTTTCTTCATTTTGGCATTTTTGTGTTGTGTTGTTTTCCGGTTTCCAGCCGTTCATCGCGTTCGTGCGGCAAGTTTCGCTGATGCGTAGTGTATTGGGATGGCATTAGAATTTTTTCATAGCGTTTGCGAGTAATGGTCCGCGTTCGCGTAATGTTGGGGAAAGTCTTCTTCGTGTTCGCGTTTGATGGATCGCGGACGCGTAGGGTTGAGTTATGACTTGGAGGTGGATCCATTCTACATCGCGTTGGTGTAGTTGGAGCCACGTTCGTAAAGGTCTGTTCCAGTGGGGAGTACCGTTCGCGAGGTGTTTACTAGAAACGTGAAGTGTACTAAAGTGGCTGATAATTTGGTTAAGAGCGAAGGCGATGGTGTTGAAGCGTTCGCAAAATAGGATGTCTGGGCAGTGCATATAGTACTCCATTTCAAAAGTATCGACACAACTCCGTAAAAATTGTAAATTTTAAGGTTTAAAAAGTAAATAAGTTTTAACGGACATTGACTTTGAGGATATCGGATTTGGATTGTGGTTCCTGGAAATGAAATAGCTTCTTCATGTCATTTGGGACTTGTGTGCAATATTTGGGTTCATTCCGTGATGATTTGATATGTTTCGGCACGAGTTTTGGAAATTGAAAGTTCATAGTTCATAGATTTCGATTTGAGTTCTTATTTGTCGTTTTGATGTTGTTATGTGTGTTTTCTGACCTCGAGTAGGTTCTTCAATGTTTTGTTACTTTTTGGTATGTTTTGACGGGGTCCCGCGGGGCTAAAGCGTGTTTCAGATTGATTTCGGATCATGTTTCTTCATTTTGGCATTTTTGTGTTGTGTTGTTTTCCGGTGTCCCAGTCCTTTATCCCGTTTGCGTGGCAAGTTTCGTTGATGCATAGTGTATTGGGACGGCATTAGCAATTATTCATAGCGTTTGCGAGTAATGGCCTGCGTTTGCGTAGTGTTGTGGAAAGTCTTCTTCGTGTTCGCGTTTGATGGATCGCGGACGCGTAGGGTTGAGTTATGACTTGGAGGTGGTTCCATTCTACATCGCGTTGGTGTAGTTGGAGCCACGTTCGTAAAGGTCTGTGCCAGTGGGGAGTACCGTTCGCGAGGTGTTTACTAGAAACGTGAAGTGTACTATAGTGGCTGATAATTTGGTTAAGAGCGAAGGCGATGGTGTTGAAGCGTTCGCAAAATAGGATGTCTGGGCACTGCATATAGTACTCCATTTCAAAAGTATCGACACAACTCCGTAAAACTTGGAAATTTTAAGGTTTAAAAAGTAAATAAGTTTTAACGGACATTGACTTTGAGGATATCGGATTTGGATTGTGGTTCCTGGAAATGAAATAGCTTCTTCATGTCATTTGGGCCTTGTGTGCAATATTTGGGTTCATTCCGTGATGATTTGATATGTTTCGGCACGAGTTTTGGAAATTGAAAGTTCATAGTTCATAAATTTCGATTTGAGTTCTGATTTGTCGTTTTGATGTTGTTATGTGTGTTTTCTGACCTCGAGTAGGTTCTACAATGTTTTGTTACTTTTTGGTATGTTTTGACGGGGTCCCGCGGGGCTAAAGCGTGTTTCAGATTGATTTCGGATCATGTTTCTTCATTTTGGCATTTTTGTGTTGTGTTGTTTTCCGGTGTCCCAGTCGTTTATCCCGTTTGCGTGGCAAATTTCGTTGATGCATAGTGTATTGGGACGGCATTAGCAATTATTCATAGCGTTTGCGAGTAATGGACTGCGTTCGCGTAGTGTTGTGGAAAGTCTTCTTCATGTTCGCGTTTGATGGATCGCGGACGCGTAGGGTTGAGTTGTGACCTAGAGGTGAAGCCATTCTACATCACGTTCGTGTAGTTGGAGCCACGTTCGTAAAGGTCTGAGCCACTGTGGAGTACCGTTCGCGAGCTGTTTACCGGAAACGGGAAGTGTACTTTGGTGGCAGATAATTTGGTTAAGTGCGAATGCGATGGTGTTGAAGCGTTCAAAAAAGAGGATGTATGGGCAGTGCATATATTATTCTACTTCGAAAGTTTCGACACAACTTGGTAAAAATTGGAAATTTTAAGGTTTAAAAAGTTCATAAGTTTTAATGGAAATTGATTTTGAGGATATCGGATTTGGATTGTGGTTCCGGGAAACTGAATAGCTTTATCATGTCATTTGGGACTTGTGTGCCAAATTATGGTTCATTCCGTGATGATTTGATATGTTCCGGCACAAGTTTATGAAATTGAAAGTTCAAAGTTCATAGATTTCGATTTGAGTTGTGATTCGTTGTTTTGATGTTGTTATGTGCGTTTTGAGAGCTCGAGTAGGGGCTGAAGCATATTTCAGATTGATTTCAGATCATTTTTCTTCATTTTGGCATTTTTGTGTTGTGTTGTTTTCGGGTGTCCCAATCCTTCACCGCGTTCACGTGGCAAGTTTCGCTGATGCGTAGTGTATTGGGATGGCATTAGTATTTTTTCATAGCCTTTGCGAGTAATGGTCTGCGTTCGCGTAGTGTTGGGGAAAGTCTTCTTCGTGTTCGCGCTTGATGGATCGCGGACGCGTAGGGTTGAGTTGTGACCTGGACATGGAGGCCTTCTACATCGCGTTCGTGTAGTTAGAGCCACGTTCGTAAAGGTCTGAGCCAGTGAGGAGTACCGTTAGCGAGGTGTTTACCAGAAACGTGAAGTGTACTATGGTGGCAGATAATTTTGTTAAGCGAGAATGCGATGGTGTTGAAGCGTTCGCAAAAGAGGATGTCTGGGCAGTGCATATAGTACTCTATTTCAAAAGTTTCGACACAACTTGGTAAAAATTGGAAATTTTAAGGTTTAAAAAATTCATAAGTTTTAACGGAAATTTACTTTGAGGATATCGGATTTGGATTGTGGTACCAGGAAATGGAATAGCTTCTTCATGTCATTTGGGACCTTTTTGCAAAATTTGGGTTCATTCCGTTATGATTTGATATGTTTCGACACGAGTTTTGGAAATTGAAAGTTCAAAGTTCATAGATTTCGATTTGAGTAGTGATTCGTCATTTTGATGTTGTTATGTGCGTTTTGAGACCTCGAGTAGGTCCTTCTATGTTTTGGCACTTGTTGGTATGTTTTGACGGGGTCCCGAGAGGCTGAAGCGTGTTTCGGATTGATTTCGAATAATTTTTCTTCATTTTGGTACTTTTGTGTTGTGTTGTTTTCCGGTGTCCCAGTCCTTCATCGCGTTCGCGTGGCAAGTTTCGTTGATGCGTAGTTTATTGGGTTGGCATTAGCATTTTTTCATAGCGTTTGCGAGTAATGGTCCGCATTCGTGTAGTGTTGGGGAAAGTCTTCTTCGTGTTCGCGTTTGATCGATCGCCGACGCGTAGGGTTGAGTTGTGACCTGGAGGCGGAGCCCTTCTACATCGCGTTCGTGTAGTTGGAGCCACGTTCGTAAAGGTCTGAACTAGTGGGGAGTAGCGTTCGCGAGGTGTTTACCGAAAACGTGAAGTGTACTATGGTGGAAGATAATTCTGTTAAGCGCGAATGCGATGGTGATGAAGAGTTCGCAAAAGAGGATGTCTGGGCAGTGCATTTACTACTCTATTTCGAAAGTTTCGACACAACTTGGTAAAAATTGGAAATTTTAAGGTTTAAAAAGTTCATAAGTTTTAACGGAAATTGACTTTGAGGATATCGGATTCAATTTGTGGTTCCAGGAAATTGAATAGTTTCCTCATGTCATTCGGGACTTGTGTGCAAAATTTGGGTTCATTCTGTGATGATTTGATATGTTTCGGCACAAGTTTTGAGAATTGAAAGTTCAAAGTTCATAGATTTCGATTTGAGTTGTGATTCGTCGTTTTGAGGTTGTTATGTGCATTTTGAGACCTCGAGTAGGTCCTTCTATGTTTTGGCACTTGTTGGTATGTTTTGACGGGGTCCCGAGGGGCTGAAACGTGTTTCAGATTGATTTCGGATCTTTTTTCTTCATTTTGGCATTTTTGTGTTGTGTTGTTTTCCGTTGACCTAGTCCTTCATCATGTTCGCGTGGCAAGTTTCGCTGATGCGTAGTGTATTGGGATGACATTAGCATTTTTTCATAGCATTTGGGAGTAATGGGTCGCGTTCGCGTAGTGTTGGGGAAAGTCTTCTTCGTGTTCGCGTTTGATGGATCGCGGACGCGTAGGGTGGAGTTGTGACATGGAGGCGGAGCCCTTCTACATCACGTTCGTGTAGTTGGAGCCACGTTCGTAAAGGTCTGAGCCAGTTGGGAGTAGCGTTCGCGAGGTGTTTACCGAAAACGTGAAGTGTACTATAGTGGCAGATGATTTTGTTAAGCGCGAATGCGACGGTGTTGAAGCGTTCGCAAAAGAGGATGTCTGGGCAGTGCATATAGTACTCTATTTTGAAGGTTTCGGCACAACTTGGCAAGAATTGGAAATTTGAAGGTTTGAAAAGTTCATAAGTTTGAACAGAAATTGACTTTGAGGATACCGGATTCGGTTTGTGGTTCCCGAAAATTGAATAGATTATTCATGTCATTTGGGACTTGTGTGCAAATATTAGGGTTCATTCCGTGATGATTTGATATATTTTGGCACGAGCTTTGGAAATTGAAAGTTCAAAGTTCATAGATTTCGATTTGAGTTGTGATTCGTCGTTTTGATGTTGTTATGTGTATTTTGAGACCTCGAGTAGGTCCTTCTATGTTTTGCACTTGTTGGTATGTTTTGACGGGGTCCCGTGGGGCTCAAGCGTGTTTCAGATTGATTTCGGACAATATTTCTTCATTTTGGCATATTCGTGTTGTGTTGTTTTCCGGTGTCCCAGTCCTTCATCGCGTTCGCGTGGCAAGTTTCGCTGATGCGTAGTGTATTAGGATGGCATTAGCATTTTTTCATAGCGTTTGCGAGTAATTGTCTCCATTCGCGTAGTGATGGGGAATGTCTTCTTTGTGTTCGCGGTTGATGGATCGCGGACGCGTAGGGTTGAGTTGTGACCTGGAGGCGGAGCCCTTCTACATCGCGTTCGTGTAGTTGGAGCCACATTCGCGAAGGTCTGCGCCAGTTGGGAGTAGCGTCAGCGAGGTGTTTACAGCGAATGGGAAGTGTATTATTGTGGCAGATAATTTTGTTAAGCGTGAATGCGATGGTGTTGAACCGTTCGCGAAATAGGATGTCTTGGTAGTGCATATTGTTCTCTATTTCGAAAGTTTCGACACAACTTGGTAAAAATTGGAAATTTTAAGGTTTAAAAAGTTCATATGTTTTAACGGAAATTGACTTTGAGGATATCAGATTTGGATTGTGGTTTCGGGAAATGGAATATCTTCTTCATGTCATTTGGGACTTGTGTGGAAAATTTGGCTTCATTCCGTGATGATTTGATATGTTTCGGAACGAGTTTTAGAAATTGAAAGTTCAAAGTTGTGGGACTCGAGTAGGTCCTTCTATGTTTTGGGACTTTGTTGTATGTTTTGACAGGGTCCCGATGGGCTTAAGCATGTTTCAGATTGATTTCGAATCATTTTTCTTCATTTTGGCATTTTTGTGTTGTGTTGTTTTCCGGTTTCCCAGTCCTTCACCGCGTTCGCATGTCAAGTTACACTGATGTGTAGTGTATTGGGATGGCATTAGCATTTTTTCGTAGCGTTTGCGAGTAATGGTCAGCGTTCGCGTAGTGTTGGGGAAAGTCTTCTTCGTGTTCGCGTTTGATGGATTTCGGACGCGTAGGGTTGAGTTGTGACCTGGAGGCGGAGCCCTTCTACATCGCATTCGTGTAGTTGGAGCCACGTTCGCGAAGTTCTAAGCCAGTTAAGAGTAGCGTTCGCGAGGTGTTTACCGGAAACGTGAAGTGTACTATGGTGGCCGATAATTTTGTTCATCGCAAATGCGACGGTGTTGATGCGTTCGCAAAAGAGGATGTCTGCGCAGTGCATATAGATTTCTATTTCGAAGTTTTCGGAACAACTTGGCAAAAATTGAAAATTTGAAGGTTTGAAAAGTTCATATGTTTTAACGGAAATTGACTTTGAGGATATCGGATTAGGCTTGTGGTTCCGGAAAATTGAATAGCTTCTTCATGTCATTTGGGACTTGTGTGCAAAATTTGGGTTCATTCCGTGATAATTTGATATGTTTCGGCACGAGTTTTGGAAATTGAAAGTTCAAAGTTCATAGATTTCAATTTGAGTTGTGACTCGTCGTTTTGATGTTGTTATGTGTGTTGTGAGACCTCGAGTAGGTCCTTCTATGTTTTGGGACGTGTTGGTATGTTTTGACGGGGTCCCGAGGGGTTCAAGCGTGTTTCAGATTGATTTCGGATCATTTTTCTTCAGTTTGGCATTTTTGTGTTGTGTTGTTTTCTGGTGTTCCAGTACTTCATCGCGTTCGCGTGGAAAGTTTCGCTGATGCGTAGTGTATTAGGATGGCATTAGCATTTTTTCATAGCATTTGCGAGTAATGGTCCGCGTTCTCGTAGTTTTGGGAATGTCTACTTCTTGTTCGCGTTTGATGGATCGCGGACGCGTAGGGTTGAGTTGTGACCTTGAGGCGGAGCCCTTCTACATCGCGTTCGTGTAGTTGGAGCCCAGTTCGGGAAGGTCTGAGACAGTTAAGAGTAGCGTTCGTGTGGTGTTTACCGGAAACGTGAAGTGTACTATGGTGGTAGATAATTTTGTTAAGCGCGAATGCGACGGTGTTGAAGCGTTCGCAAAAAAGCCTGTGTGGGCAGTGCATATAGTACTCTATTTCGAAGGTTTCGGCACAACTTGGCAAAAATTGGAAATTTGAAGGTTTGAAAAGTTCATAAGTTTGAACGGAAATTGACTTTGAGGATGTCGGATTCGGTTTGTGGTTCCGGAAAATTGAATAGCTTTTTCATGTCATTTGGGATTTGTGTGAAAAAATTGGGTTCATTCCGTGATAATTTGATATGTTCGGCACGAGTTTTGGAAATTGAAAGTTCAAAGTTCATAGATTTTTATTTGAGTTGTGATTCGTCATTTTGATGTTGTTATGTGTGTTTTGAGACCTCGAGTCGGTCCTTCTATGTTTTGGGACTTGTTGGTATGTTTCGACGGGGTCCCGAGGGGCTCAAGCGTGTTTAAGATTGATTTCAGATCTTTTTTCTTCATTTTGGCATTTTTTGTGTTATGTTGTTTTCCGGTGTCCCAGTCCTTCATCGCATTCGCGTGGAATGTTTCGCTGACGCGTAGTGTATTGGGATGGCAGTAGCACTTTTTCATAGCGTTTGCGAGTAATGGTCTGCGTTCGCGTAGTGTTGGGAAAACTTTTCTTCGTGTTCGCATTTGAATGATTGCGGACGCGTAGGGGTGGGTTGTGACGTGGAGGCGGAGCCCTTCTACAGCATGTTCGTGTAGTTGGAGCCACGTTCATGAAGGTATGAGACAGTTGGGAGTAGCGTTCGCGAGGTGGTTACCGGAAACCTGAAGTGTACTATGGTGGTAGATAATTATTTTAAGTGCGAATGCGACGGTGTTGAAGCGTTCGCAAAAGAGGATGTCTGGGCAGTGCATATAGTACTCTATTTTGAAGGTTTCGGCGCAACTTGGCAAAAAATGGAAATTTGAAGGTTTGAAAAGTTCATAAGTTTGAACATAAATTGACTTTGAGGATATCAGATTCGGTTTGTGGTTCCGGAAAATTGAATAGCTTATTCATGTCATTTGGGACTTGTGTGCAAAATTAGGGTTCATTCCGTGATGATTTGATATGTTTCGGCACGAGTTTTTGAAATTGAAAGTTCAAAGTTCATAGATTTCGATTTCAGTTGTGATTTGTTGTTTTGATGTTGTTATGCGTGTTTTCAGACCTCGAGTAGGTCCTTCAATGTTTTGTGACTTGTTTGTATGTTTTGACGTGGTCCCGAGGGCCTCAAGCGTGTTTCGGATTAATTTCGGATCATTTTTCTTCATTTTGGCATTTTTCTATTGTGTTGTTTTCCGGTGTCCTAGTCCTTCATCGCGTTCGCGTGGCAAGTTTTGCTCATGCGTAGTGTATTGGGATGACATTAGCATTTTTTCATAGCGTTTGGGAGTAATGGTCAGCGTTCATGTAGTGTTGGGAAAAGTCTTCTTCGTGTTCGCGTTTGATGGATCACAGACGCGTAAGGTTCAGTTATGACATGGAGGCGGAGCCCTTCTACATCACGTTCGTGTAGTTGGAGCCACGTTCGCGAAGGTCCGAACCAGTTGGGAGTAGGGCTCGCGAGGTGTTTACCAAAAACGTGAAGTGTATTAAGGTGGCAGATAATTTTGTTAAGCGCGAATGCGATGGTGTTGAAGCATTCGCAAAAGAGGATGTCTGGGCAGTGTATATAGTACTCCACTTCGAAAGTTTCGACACAACTTGGTAAAAACTTGAAATTATAAGGTTTAAAAAGATCATAAGTTTTAACGAAAATTGACTTTGATGATATCGGATTTGGATTGTGGTTCCGGGAAATGCAATAGCTTCTTCATGTCATTTGGGACCTTTGTGCAAAATTTGGGTTCATTCTGTGATGATTTTATATATTTCGACACGAGTTTTTGAAATTGAAAGTTCAAAGTTCATATATTACGATTTGAATTATGATTCGTCGTTTTGATGTTGTTATGTGCGTTTTGAGACCTCGAGTAGGTCCTTCTTGTTTTGTCACTTGTTGGTATGTTTTGACGGGGTCCCGAGGGGATGAAGCGTGTTTTAGATTGATTTCAGATCATTTTTCTTCATTTTGGCATTTTTGTGTTGTGTTGTTTTCCGGTGTCCCAGTCCTTCATCGCGTTCGCGTGGCAAGTTTCGCTGATGCGTAGTTTATTGGGATGGCATTAGGATTTTTTCATAGCATTTGCGAGTAATGGTCTGCGCTCGCGTAGTGTTGGGGAAAGTCTTCTTCGTGTTCGCGTTTGATGGATCGCGGACGCGTAGGGTTGAGTTGTGACATGAAGGCGGAGCACTTCTAGATGACATTCGTGTAGTTGGAGCCAAGTTCATGAAGGTCTGAGCCAGTTGGAGTAGCGTTCGCGAGGTGGTTACCGGAAACCTGAGGTGTACTATGGTGGCAGATAATTTTGTTAAGCGCGAATGCGATGGTGTTGAAGCATTCTCAAAAGAGGATGTCTGGGCAGTGCATATAGTACTCTATTTTGAAGATTTCGGCACAACTTGGCAATAATTGGAAATTTGAAGGTTTGAAAAGTTCATAAGTTTGAACGGAAATTGACTTTGAGGATGTCGGATTCGGTTTGTGGTTCCGGAAAATTGAATAGCTTTTTCATGTCATTTGGGATTTGTGTGAAAAAGTTGGGTTCATTCCGTGATAATTTGATATGTTTCGGCACGAGTTTTGGAAATTGAAAGTTCAAAGTTCATAGATTTTTATTTGAGTTGTGATTCGTCATTTTGATGTTGTTATGTGTGTTTTGAGACCTCGAGTCGGTCCTTGTATGTTTTGGGACTTGTTGGTATGTTTCGACGGGGTCCAGAGGGGCTCAAGCGTGTTGAAGATTGATTTCAGATCTTTTTCTTCATTTTGGCATTTTTTGTGTTGTGTTGTTTTCCGGTGTCCCAGTCCTTCATCGCATTCACGTGGAATGTTTCGCTAACGCGTAGTGTATTGGGATGGCAGTAGCACTTTTTCATAGCGTTTGCGAGTAATGGTCCGCGTTCGCGTAGTGTTGGGAAAACTCTTCTTCGTGTTCGCATTTGATTGATTGCGGACGCGTAGGGGTGGGTTGTGACGTGGAGGCGGAGCCCTTCTACAGCACGTTCGTGTAGTTGGAGCCACGTTCATGATGGTCTGAGACAGTTGGGCGTAGCGTTCGCGAGGTGGTTACCGGAAACCTGAAGTGTACTATGGTGGTAGATAATTTTGTTAAGTGCGAATGCGACGGTGTTGAAGCGTTCGCAAAAGAGGATGTCTGGGCAGTGCATATAGTACTCTATTTTGAAGGTTTCAGCGCAACTTGGCAAAAAATGGAAATTTGAAGGTTTGAAAAGATCATAAGTTTGAACAGAAATTGACTTTAAGGATATCGGATTCGGTTTGTGGTTCCGGAAAATTGAATAGCTTCTTCATGTCATTTGGGACTTGTGTGCAAAATTAGGGTTCATTCCGTGATGATTTGATATGTTTCGGCACGAGTTTTTGAAATTGAAAGTTCAAAGTTCATAGATTTCGATTTGAGTTGTGATTTGTTGTTTTGATGTTGTTATGCGTGTTTTCAGACCTCGAGTAGGTCCTTCAATGTTTTGTGACTTGTTTGTATGTTTTGACGTGGTCCCGAGGATCTCAAGCGTGTTTCCGATTGATTTCTGATCATTTTTCTTCATTTTGGCATTTTTCTGTTGTGTGTTTTTCCGGTGTACTAGTCCTTCATCGCGTTCGCGTGGCAAGTTTTGCTGATGCGTAGTATATTGGGATGACATTAGCATTTTTTCGTAGCGTTTGGGAGTAATGGTCAGCGTTCGTGTAGTGTTGGGGAAAGTCTTCTTCGTGTTCGCGTTTGATGGATCACAGACGCGTAAGGTTCAGTTATGTCATGGAGGCGGAGCCCTTCTACATCACGTTCGTGTAGTTGGAGCCACGTTCGCGAAGGTCTGAGCCAGTTCGGAGTAGGGCTCGCGAGGTGTCTACCGGAAACGTGAAGTGTACTATGGTGGCAGATAATTTTGTTAAGCGCGAATGCGATGGTGTCGAAGCGTTCGCAAAAGAGGATGTCTGGGCAGTGTATATAGTACTCCATTTCGAAAGTTTCGACACAACTTGGTAAAAACTTGAAATTTTAAGGTTTAAAAAGATCATAAGTTTTAACGAAAATTGACTTTGATGATATCGGATTTGGATTGTGGTTCCGGGAAATGCAATAGCTTCTTCGTGTCATTTGGGACCTTTGTGCAAAATTTGGGTTCATTCCGTGATGATTTTATATATTTCGACACGAGTTTTTGAAATTGAAAGTTCAAAGTTCATATATTACGATTTGAGTTGTGATTCGTCGTTTTGATGTTGTTATGTGCGTTTTGAGACCTCGAGTAGGTCCATCTTGTTTTATCACTTGTTGGTATGTTTTGACGGGGTCCCGAGGGGCTGAAGCGTGTTTCAGATTGATTTCAGATCATTTTTCTTCATTTTGGCATTTTTGTGTTGTGATGTCCCGAGGGGCTGAAGCGTTTTGTGATGTTTGCGAGTAATGGTCCGCGCTCGCGTAGTGTTGGGGAAAGTCTTCTTCGTGTTTGCGTTTGATGGATCGCGGACGCGTAGGGTTGAGTTGTGACATGGAGGCGGAGCCCTTCTAGATGACATTCGTATAGTTGGAACCAAGTTCATGAAGGTCTGAGCCAGTTGGGAGTAGCGTTCGCGTGGTGGTTATCAGAAACCTAAAGTGTACTATGGTGGCAGATAATTTTGTTAAGCGTGAATGCGACAGTGTTGAAGCGTTCGCCAAAAAGGGTCTGGGTAGTGCATATAGTACTCTATTTCGAAGGTTTCGGCACAACTTGGCCAAAATTTGAAATTTGAAGGTTTTAAAAGTTCATAAGTTTGAACGGAAATTGACTTTGAGGATATCAAATTCGGTTTGTGGTTCCGGAAAATTGAATAGCTTTTTCATTTCATTTGGGACTTGTGTGCAAAATTAGGGTTCATTCCGTGATGATTTGATATGTTTCGGCATGAGTTTTGGAAATAGAAAGTTCAAAGTTCATAGATTTCGATTTGAGATGTGATTCGTCATTTTGATGTTGTTATGTGTATTTTGAGACCACGAGTAGGTCCTTCTATGTTTTGGGACTTGTTGGTTTGTTTTGACGGGGTCCCGAGGGGCTGAAGCGTGTTTCAGATTGATTTCGGATCATTTTTGTTCATTTTGGCATTTTCTTGTTGTGTTGTTTTCCGGTGTTGCAGTCCTTCATCGCGTTCGCGTGGCAAGTTTCGCTGATGCGTGGTGTATTGGGATGGCATCAACATTTTTTCATAGCGTTTGCGAGTAATGGTTCGCGTTCGCGTAGTGTTGGGGAAAGTCTTCTTCGTGTTCGCGTTTGATGGATAGTGGACGCGTAGGGTTGAGTTGTGAGCTGTAGGCAAAGCCCTTCTATATCGCGTTCGTGTAGTTGAAGCCATGTTCGCGAAGGTCTGAGCCATTTGGGAGTAGCCTTCACGAGGTGTTTACCGGAAACGTGAAGTGTACTATGAAGGCAGATAATTTTGTTAAGCGCGAACGCGGCGGTGTTGAAGCGTTCACAAAAGAGGATGTCTGGGCAGTGCATATCGTACTCTATTTCGAAGGTTTCGGCACAACTTGGCAAAAATTGGAAATTTGAAGGTTTGAAAAGTTCATAAGTTTGAACGGAAATTGACTTTGAGGATACCGGATTAGGTTTGTGGTTCCGGAAAATGAAATAGCTTCTTCATGTCATTTGGTACTTGTGTGAAAAATTTTGGTTCATTCCGTGATGATTTGATATGTTTCGGCACGAGTTTTGGAAATTGAAAGTTCAAAGTTCCTAGATTTCGATTTGAGTAGCGATTCGTCATTTTGATGTTGTGATGTGTGTCTTGAGACCTCGAGTAGGTCCTTCCCTGTTTTGGGACTTGTTGGTATGTTTTGACGAGGTCCCGAGGGGCTCAAGCGTTGTTCAGATTGATTCGTATCATTTTTCATCATTTTGGCATTTTTGTGTTGTGTTGTTTTCCGGTGTCCCAGTCCTTCATCGTGTTCGCGTGGCAAGTTTCGCAGATGCGTAGTGTATTGGGATGGCATTAGCATTTTTTCATAGCGTTTGCGAGTAATGGTCCGCGTTCGCGTAGCGTTGGGGAAAGTCTTCTTCGTGTTCGCGTTTGATGGATTGCGGACGCACAGGGTTGAGTTGTGACCTGGAGGCGGAGCCCTTCTACATCGCGTTCGTGTAGTTGGAGCCACGTTCGCAAAGGTCTGATCCAGTTGGGAGTAGAATTCGCGAGGTGTTTACCGGAAACGTGAAGTGTACTATGGTGGCAGATAATTTTGTTAAGCGCGAATGCGATGGTGTTGAAGCGTTCACAAAAAAGGATGTCTGTGAAGTGCATATAGTACTCTATTTCGAAGGTTTCGGCACAACTTGGCAAAAATTTGAATTTTGAAGGTTTGAAAAGTTCATAAGTTTGTACGGAAATTGACTTTGAGGATACCGCATTCGGTTTGTGGTTCCGGAAAATTGAATAGCTTCTTCTAGTCATTTGCCACTTGTGTGCAAAATTAGGGTTCATTCCGTGATGATTTGATATGTTTTGGCACGAGCTTTGGAAATCGAAAGTTCAAAGTTCATAGATTTCGATTTGAGTTGTGATTCGTCGTTTTGATTTTGTTATGTGTGTTTTGAAACTTCGAGTAGGTCCTTCTATGTTTTGGCACTTGGTGGTATGTTTTGACGGGGTCCCGAGGGGCTCAAGCGTGTTTTAGATTGATTTCATATCATTTTTCTTCATTTTGGCATTTTTCTATTCTGCTGTTTTCCGGTGTCCCAGTCCTTTATCGCGTTCGCGTGGCAAGTTTCGCTGATGCGTAGTGTATTTGGGATGGCATTAGCATTTTTTCATAGCGTTTGCGAGTGATGGTCCGTGTTCGCGTAGTGTTGGGGAAAGTCTTCTTCGTGTTCGCGTTTGATGGATTGCGGACGCGTAGGGTTGAGTTGTGACATGGAGGCGGAGCCCTTCTACATCGCGTTCGTGTAGTTGGAGCCACGTTCGCGAAGGTCTGAGCCAGTTGGCAATAGCATTCGCGAGGTGTTTACCTGAAACGTGAAATGTACTATGGTGGCATATAATTTTGTTAAACGCGAATGCGACGGTGTTGAAGCGTTCGAAAAAGAGGATGTCTTGGAAGTGCATATAGTACTCTATTTCGAAGGTTTCGGCACAACTTGGCAAAAATTGGAAATTTGAAGGTTTGAAAAGTTCATAAGTTTGAACGGAAATTGACATTGAGGATATCGGATTAGGTTTGTGGTTCTGGAAAATGAAATAGTTTCTTCATGTCATTTGGGAGTTGTGTGCAAAATTTGGGTTCATTCCGTGATGATTTGATATGTTTCGGCACGAGTTTTGGAAATTGAAAGTTCAAAGTACATAGATTTCGATTTGAGTTGTGATTCGTCGTTTTGATTTTGTTATGTGTGTTTTGAGAGCTCGAGTAGGTCCTTCTCTGTTTTGGGACTTCTTGGTATGTTTTGACGGGGTCCCGAGGGGCTCAAGCGTGTTTCAGATTGATTTCGTATCATTTTTCTTTAATTTGGCATTTTTGTGCTTTGCTGTTTTCCGGTGTCCCAGTCCTTCATCGTGTTCGCGTGGAAACTTTCGCTGATGCGTAGTGTATTGGGATGGCATTAGCATTTTTTCATAGCGTTTGCGAGTAATGGTCCGTGTTCGCGTAGTGTTGGGGAAAGTCTTCTTCGTGTTCGCGTTTGATGGATTGCGGACGCGTAGGGTTGAGTTGTGACATGGAGGCGGAGCCCTTCTACATCGCGTTCGTGTAGTTGGAGCCACGTTCGCGAAGGTCTGAGCCAGTTGGCAATAGCATTCGCGAGGTGTTTACCTGAAACGTGAAATGTACTATGGTGGCATATAATTTTGTTAAACGCGAATGCGACGGTGTTGAAGCGTTCGAAAAAGAGGATGTCTGGGCAGTGCATATATTACTCTATTTCAAAAGTTTCGACACAACTTGGTAAAAATTGGAACTTTTAAGGTTTAGAAAGTTCATATGTTTGAACGGAAATTGACTTTGAGGATATCGGATTTGGATTGTGGTTCCGGGAAATGGAATAGCTTCTTCATGACATTTGGGACTTGTGTCCAAAATTTGGGTTCATTCCTTGATGATTTGATATGTTTCGGCACGAGTTTTTGAAATTGAAAGTTCATAGTTCATAGATTTTGATTTGAGTTCTTTTTTTTAGTTTTGATGTTGTTATGCGTGTTTTCTGACCTCGAGTAGGTTCTTCAATGTTTTGTTACTTGTTGGTATGTTTTGACGGGGTCCCGTGGGGCTGAAGCGTGTTTCAGATTGATTTCGGATCATGTTTCTTCATTTTGGAATTATTGTGTTGTGTTGTTTTCCGGTGTCCCAGTCCTTTATCCCGTTTGCGTGGCAAGTTTCGTTGATGCGTGGTGTATTGGGACGGCATTAGCAATTATTCGTAGCGTTTGCGAGTAATGGTCAGCGTTCGCGTTTGATGGATTGCGGACACGTAGGGTTGAGTTATGATCTGGAGACGAAGCCCTTCTACATCGCGTTCGTGTAGTTGGAGCCACTTTCGCGAAGGTCTGAGTTAGTTGGGAGTAGCGTTCGCGAGGTGTTACCGGAAACGTGAAGTGTACTATGGTGGCATATAATTTTGTTAAGCGTGAATGTGATGATGTTGAAGCATTCGCAAAAGAGGATATCTGGGCAGTGCATATAGTACTCTATTTCGAAAGTTTCGACACAACTTGGTAAAAATTGGAACTTTTAAGGTTTAAAAAGTTCACATGTTTGAACGGAAATTGACTTTGAGGATATCGCATTTGGATTGTGGTTTCGGGAAGTGGAATAGTTTCTTCATGTCATTTGGGACTTGTGTGCAACATTTGGGTTCATTCCGTGATGATTTGAAATGTTTCGGCACGAGTTTTGGAAATTGAAAGTTCAAAGTTCATAGAGTTCGATTTAAGTTGTGATTCATCGTTTTGATGTTGTTATGTGTGTTTTGAGACCTCGAGTAGGTCCTTCTATGTTCTGGGACTTGTTGGTATGTTTTGACGGGGTCCCGGGGGGCTCAAGCGTGTTTCAGGTTGATTTTGGATAATTTTTCTTCATTTTGGAATTTTTGTGTTGTGCTGTTTTCCGGTGTCCCAGTCCTTCATCGTGTTCGCGTTGCAAGTTTCGCTGATGCGTATTGTATTGGGATGCCATTAGCAATTTTTTATAGCGTTTGGGAGTAATGGACCGCGTTCGTGTAGTGTTGGGGAAAGTCTTCTTCGTGTTCGCGTTTGATCGATCGCGGACGCGTAGGGTTGAGTTATGACATGGAGGCGGAGCCCTTCTACATCGCGTTCGTGTAGTTGGAGCCATGTTCGCGAAGGTCTGAGCCAGTTGGCAGAAGCGATCGCGAGGTATTTACCGTCTGAGCCAGTTGGGAATTGAAAGTTCAAAGTTCATAGATTTCGATTTGAGTTGTGATTCGTCGTTTTGATGTCGTTATGTGTGTTTTGAGACCTCTAGTAGGTCCTTCTCTATTTTGGGACTTGTTGGTATGTTTTGACGGGGTCCCGAGAGGCTCAAGCGTGTTTCAGATTGATTTCGTATCATTTTTCTTCATTTTGGCATTTTTGTGTTGTGTTGTTTTCCGGTGTCCCAGTCCTTCATCGCGTTCGCGTGGCAAGTTTCGCTGATGCGTAGTGTATTGGGATGGCATTAGCATTTTTTTATAGCGTTTGCGAGTAATGGTCACCGTTCGCGTAGTGTTGGGGAAAGTCTAATTCTTGTTCGCGTTTGATGGATTGCGGATGCGTAGGGTTGAGTTATGATCTGGAGACGAAGCCCTTCTACATCGCGTTCGTGTAGTTGGAGCCACTTTCGCGAAGGTCTGAGTTAGTTTGGAGTAGCGTTCGCGAGATGTTACCGGAAACGTGAAGTGTACTATGGTGGCAGATAATTTTGTTAAGCGCGAATGTGATGGTGTTGAAGTTTTCGCAAAAGAGGATATCTGGGCAGTGCATATATTACTCTATTTCAAAAGTTTCGACACAACTTGGTAAAAATTGGAACTTTTAAGGTTTAGAAAGTTCATATGTTTGAACGGAAATTGACTTTGAGGATATCGGATTTGGATTGTGGTTCCGGGAAATGGAATAGCTTCTTCATGTCATTTGGGACTTGTGTGCAAAATTTGGGTTCATTCCGTGATGATTTGAAATATTTCGGCACAAGTTTTTGAAAGTGAAACTTCAAAGTTCATAGATTTCGATTTGAGGTGTGATTCGTCGTTTTGATGTTATTATGTGTGTTTTGAGAGCTCGAGTAGGTCCTTCTCTGGTTTGGGACTTGTTGGTATGTTTTGACGGGGTCCCGAGGGGCTCAGGCGTGTGTCGGATTGATTTCGTAACATTTTTCTTCAATTTTGGCATTTTTGTGTTGTGTTGTTTTCCGGTGTCCCAGTCCTTCATCGCGTTCGCGTGGCAAGTTTCGCTGATGCGTGGTGTATTGCGATGGCGTTAGCTTTTTTTTCATAGCGTTTGCGAGTAATGGTGACCGTTCGCGTAGTGTTGGGGAAAGTCTAATTCTTGTTCGCGTTTGATGGATTGCGGACACGTAGGGTTGAGTTATGATCTGGAGACGAAGCCCTTCTACATCGCGTTCGTGTAGTTGGAGCAACTTTCGCGAAGGTCTGAGTTAGTTTGGAGTAGCGTTCGCGAGGTGTTACCGANGGATGGCATTTGCATTTTCTTCGTAGCGTTTGCGAGTAATGGTCCGTGTTCGCGTAGTGTTGGGAAGAGTCTTCTTCGTGTTCGCGCTTGATGGATTGCGGAAGCGTAAGGTTGAGTTGTGAACTGAAGGCGGAGCCCTTCTACATCGCATTCGTGTAGTTGGAGCCACGTTCGCGAAGGTCGAGCCAGTTGGGAATAACGTTCACGAGGTGTTTACCGGAAACGTGAAGTGTACTATGGTGGCAGATAATTTTGTTAAGCGCGAATGTGATGGTGTTGAAGTGTTCGAAAAAGAGGATATCTGGGCAGTGCATATATTACTCTATTTCAAAAGTTTCGACAAAACTTGGTAAAAATTGGAACTTTTAAGGTTTAGAAAGTTCATATGTTTGAACGGAAATTGACTTTGAGGATATCGGATTTGGATTGTGGTTCCGGGAAATGGAATAGCTTCTTCATGTCATTTGGGACTTGTGTGAAAAATTTGGGTTCATTCCGTGATGATTTGAAATATTCCGGCACAAGTTTTTGAAAGTGAAAGTTCAAAGTTCATAGATTTCGATTTGAGGTGTGATTCGTCGTTTTGATGTTGTTATGTGTGTTTTGAGAGCTCGAGTAGGTCCTTCTCTGGTTTGGGACTTGTTGGTATGTTTTGACGGGGTCCCGAGGGGCTCAGGCGTGTGTCAGATTGATTTCGTAACATTTTTCTTCAATTTTGGCATTTTTGTGTTGTGTTGTTTTCCGGTGTCCCAGTCCTTCATCGCGTTTGCGTGGCAAGTTTCGCTGATGCGTGGTGTATTGGGATGGCATTAGCTTTTTTTTCATAGCGTTTGCGAGTAATGGTCACCGTTCGCGTAGAGTTGGGGAAAGTCTAATTCTTGTTCGCATTTGATGGATTGCGGACACGTAGGGTTGAGTTATGATCTGGAGACGAAGCCCTTCTACATCGCGTTCGTGTAGTTGGAGCCACTTTCGCGAAGGTCTGAGTTAGTTTGGAGTAGCGTTCGCGAGGTGTTACCGGAAACGTGAAGTGTACTATGGTGGCATATAATTTTGTTAAGCGCGAATGTGATGGTGTTGAAGCGTTCGCAAAAGAGGATATCTAGGCAGTGCATATAGTACTCTATTTCGAAAGTTTCGACACAACTTGGTAAAAATTGGAACTTTTAAGTTTTAAAAAGTTCATATGTTTGAACGGAAATTGACTTTGAGGATATCGCATTTAGATTGTGGTTTCGGGAAGTGGAATAGCTTCTTCATGTCATTTGGGACTTGTGTGCAAAATTTGGGTTCATTCCGTGATGATTTTAAATGTTTCGGCACGAGTTTTGGAAATTGAAAGTTCAAAGTTCATAGATTTCGATTTGAGTTGTGATTCATCATTTTGATGTTGTTATGTGTGTTTTGAGACCTCGAGTAGGTCCTTCTATATTTTGGGACTTGTTGGTATGTTTTGACGGGGTCCCGGGGGGCTCAAGTGTGTTTCAGGTTGATTTTGGATAATTTTTCTTCATTTTTGAATTTTTGTGTTGTGCTATTTTCCGGTGTCCCAGTCCTTCATCGTGTTCGCGTGGCAAGTTTCGCTGATGCGTAGTGTATTGGGATGCCATTAGCAATTTTTTATAGCGTTTGCGAGTAATGGACTGCGTTCGTGTAGTGTTAAGGAAAGTCTTCTTCGTGTTCGCGTTTGATCGATCGCGGACGCGTAGGGTTGAGTTATGACCTGGAGGCGAAGCCCTTCTACATCGCATTCGTGTAGTTCGAGCCATGTTCGCGAAGGTCTGAGGCAGTTGGGAGAAGCGATCGCGAGGTGTTTACCGCGAATGTGAAGTGTATTATTGTGGCAGATTATTTTGTTCATCACGAATGCGATGGTGTTGAAGCATTCGCCAAAGAGGATGTCTGGGCAGTGCATATAGTACTCTATTTCAAAGGTTTCGGCACAACTTGGCAAAAATTGGAAATTTGAAGGTCTGAAAAGTTCATAAGTTTGAACGGAAATTGACTTTGAGGATATATGATTCGTTTTGTGGTTCCGACAAATTGAACAGCTTCTTCATGTCTTTTGATACTTCTGTGCAAAATTTGGGTTCATTCCGTGATAATTTGAAATGTTTCTTAACGAGTTTTTGAAATTGAAAGTTCAAAGTTCATAGATTTCGATTTGAGTTGTGATTCGTCGTTTTGATGTTGCTATGTGTGTTTTGAGACCTCTAGTAGGTCCTTCTATATTTTGGGACTTGTTGGTATGTTTTGACGGGGTCCCGAGGGGCTCATGCGTGTTTCAGATTGATTTCGTATCATTTTTCTTCATTTTGGCATTTTTGTGTTGTGCTGTTTTCCGGTGTCCCGGTCCTTCATCGCGTTCGCGTGGCAAGTTTCACTGATGCGTAGTGTATTGGGATGGCATTAGCATTTTTTATAGCGTTTGCGAGTAATGGTCCGTGTTCGCGTAGTGTTGGGGAGAGTCTTCTTCGTGTTCGCGTTTGATGGATTGCGGACGCGTAAGGTTGAGTTGTAAACTGGAGGCGGAGCCCTTCTACATCGCATTCGTGTAGTTGGAGCCACGTTCGCGAAGGTCGAGCCAGATGGGAATAGCGTTCGCGAGGTGTTTACCGGAAACGTGAAGTGTACTATGGTGGCAGATAATTTTGTTAAGCGCG
>ML356094.1:0-14336 GCA_005239505.1 Nicotiana paniculata | reverse complement strand
ATCCTGAATTCTGTGCCATTTTATCAAGTAGAATTTGACTCTCTCTCCACGTTTTGCTCAGGATGCTCCACCAGCTGAAGCATCAACATTTGCTTTAATCGTATCTGCCAAACCCATATAGAAACGATGCCCCAAAATTTGATCTGGAATACCATGATATGGACAGATAACTAACATACCCTTAAATCGCTCCCATGTCTCTTGTAAGGTTTCGGATGGTTTCTGTCGGAAGCTTAAGATCTCATCGATTTGTTGGGCAGTCTTGTTAGGTGGGTGAAACTTGTTCACGAATTGCTTAACTAACTCCTCCCATGTGGTAATGGAATTTATGGGGAGTGAGTTTAGCCAAGTCTAGGCAGCACCAATCACTGATAATGGAAACAACAACAGTTTTATTGCCTCTTGAGTGACGTTTGGCTGCCTTTGAGTATTGCAAATTGACAGGAAGTTCTTTAAATGCTGCTGGGGGTCTTCAATGTATGACCCTGAGAATAGCCCTTTGTGCCAGCTTTTATCTCCTTCCATCTATACCTAATCCATTCATACGGGAAATTCCATCCTATTACTGTCCTATCCCCTCAAGATCTCAGGCCCCCCTACCAACTCGCTCCCGGTGACTTTAATCGAGTCCCTCTTCTTTAATAGGTGCTTTCAAGTAGCAGGTTTTGATTTAGCCCCGCATGCTGAAGTTATGCACAAAAGCGGGTACGAATGTAATTTTTTTTTACAAAGCAGGTATAAGTTAAAACGTGGCACAAAAAGTGGGTACGGATGCAAAAGTCCCCACAACAATCACCATATTCAAAGTGAGATTAGGGGGAAGGCCCATAGTGAATGGGCTTTTAAGTAAAGGCCGTTAGTATACAGGCCCAATGGAATAACTCTAACTTGAAATAGCTCCTGTCCAGCTCCCTCCAAGTGAGCGCGAAGATGTTACTTTGCGGAGGCCGTAGATTCAATGTATTGGCGCCAATCCCACTCTCGTTTGGGACTTTCGTCAAACACCTTGCCACTTCAAAATCCTCAAAGCTTTCACTGAGTACAAAATCATTTACTACCGCCGCTAGCGCAAAAGTCTTCAGCTCCTCCCTTTTTGAAGTGCTAAACTCGCGTCAAAAAGAACAAGTTCATCTCTACATCGATTCCCTCCTCGAATGGAACCAGGTTCCCCCTATTCTATTTTTGTGAATGTAAGCGTTTGTACTTACCAAATTATATGTATTTAGAGAATCTTTTTTTTCTAGCAGAGAATGAATCTGACTGCCGTAAGGGAGGAGAATGAGGTCATGGAAAGGCATGTTGAAGACTCGCTTTCTATAATAGATCCCATTCGGATTTCTTATCTCTC
Source organism: Nicotiana paniculata (assembly GCA_005239505.1). Lineage (NCBI taxonomy): Eukaryota > Viridiplantae > Streptophyta > Magnoliopsida > Solanales > Solanaceae > Nicotiana > Nicotiana paniculata. Next base: position 12,988 of record ML356094.1, on the reverse strand, counting down.
ACATTGTGGAGCTTCATCAGAGAATCTCAATCTCGTCGATGTTGGAAGTGGTGCGGGGCTTCCTGGAGTAATTTTGGCCATTGCTTGCCCTGGTAGTTATTCGCATTTTTTTCTTCACAATGTTCAAGGAACAACATCTCAAAATAATTAAAAATTAAAAGATAAGATTAAAAATATGCCTTTGAAGAATGTGTTGCATTTCTTTATATTTACTTCGAGTTGATCATCCAATGAAGAAATAAAAAATGTGAAATTTCATTTTTTGAATGGAACGAGCAGCTCTTATTGCTCGAGTAGTTTGTTCTGAGATTGAGTTACATAGTCTGTACAAATGTTAAGGTCTGCCTTTCTAAATTTATCTCACTCTACTCTCGCCATATTTTTCTCTCAAAATATTTTCTTTTTAGTTGTTGAACTTTGGTATTATAGCTCAATGAAGTTGTATATGCAGGTTGGAAAGTGACCCTTCTGGAGTCTATGAATAAGAAATGTTCCTTCCTGGAGCATGTGGTTAGTCAGATAGGTCTATCGAATGTTCAAGTTAAAAGAGAAAGAGCTGAGGTTAGTCAAACTCGAGTCTGATTTTAATGTCTTTTTAGTTATTCTTTTAGTCAAAAAAAATTTCTTCCTTTAGTCAATATGTGTAAGATGTTTTAGTCCATAATGAATATGGAGTGGCATTGTTGCAAATAAGCCGTATGTGTTCTACCTAGGTCACATTTATTGTGTCCTCCTGAAACCAGATGAGAGTTAAGTTCCATGGGCTTGGTTTAAGTTTTACGTTTCAACCCCAACCTCTAGTTTCTCTCTAAAAATACGTTTTAAACAAGTACAGAAAATATATTATCTTTAGGCTAATTTAAGTATTTTCTATTTTCCCTGATTGTTTTTCTTGTCCAGCTCAATAGGAGCTAGTGATACCTCACATAACTTCCTCAATATTGTGTCTTATCTGAGTGGTTAAACTTTAGAGAACTAACGTATGATCTATTCTTCTGGTGAATATCAAGTTTAACAAATCAATTTTTCTATTCTTGCTCTTAAGGAGCTGAGATCTCACATGAACTAAATTGATAGCATCTCCCCTCAAATTAGGTTGTGCACAGTATGATAGGCTGAATTGTGATATAATTGAAAGATTATCTGTGTGCCTCCTTATGCCAAAATAATCAATCCAGAGTTCATTCTTTTGTGCAGTCGTATGAGTTCCGTTGTCTAGAGAGAATTTCTGATGTTTTTATCTCCTTGTGTACAATATTTATTATATCCGTGTCTCTGGAGGGAAGTTTTACATTCTTGCTCTTTCTGCTAGTAATGTATGCCCTTATTTGATGTTTTACTCTGTGATGCATAACAATTTAAATTTCTGCAATTTGATACCTGTTGTTCCTCCTAATATATACTAGTATCATCCTTTTGATTTTCTTCTGGTAGTACAGTTTTAAGATATTCACTTAATTTGTGATGCACATTCTGAACATTGGAATAGGACAGAAGTTAGGGCAAGACGTCAGTTTCAGAGAGTCTTTTGATGTTGCAGTTGCCAGAGCAGTTGCAGAAATGAGAATTTTAGGTAAACAAAGACAAAGTTTCTTTCTTCCTTTGTGTTTTATGTTCTTTAATTTTTCTTGAGATGGTATGTTTATGTCATTTTGCAGCTGAGTATTGCCTTCCTCTAGTCCGAACTGGTGGTATCTTTGTAGCTGCAAAAGGTCATGATCCTCAGGTCTGTCTCTCTTATGATGTATAGTATTTTAAGCTACTTTATCTGAGAAGATGAGCAGAAGGCTTAGCCTTTCTGCTGTAGTTAAATAGTGTGCTGTTATTACTCCACTACTCTTAGCTTTACTTAGAATGGGAAGCAACTATCCTCACTTGTCAGTTCTGAGTCTGTAAGATTATCATAGAGGTGAATCTAAGGTCTGGAGGAGAGGTTTCCGAGGGTAGACATGATGGATTGTGGTATAAAGAATTTGGCTTTATTTGGAGAATCCTAGGATAAGAGAGTACTTTTTTGGCACATATTCTACTTTCATCAAACACATTCTGTCTTGAGGGTGCTCCTGAAGTTTCCATCTTTCTTTCTTGTTCTACTAATTGGTAGTTCTGTGTGTGCATGTCAAATATCAGAGTCTATATTCATTAGAGTACAACTGGTGTTGGACCCTAACACAACACACTTCTGGTGGCAAGTCCAGAAATTTAGATACCTTTAAGTCCATCAGAAGACATCCATTCCTAATATGTCGAACCTGTTGATTTTTTAGTTAATATACAAATCAAATGGATGTATCTAGCTATTAGGTCGAGGTATATCACAGGGTTTGATGCTATTTAGTTGTGGGATTTCATGCAAGTTGAATAAGTGTAGTGGTGTATCATATCATGCATTATATGCTGAACAAACTTTTCAGTACACGCTATATTTCACTTATCTCAAGTCTAGTTTTGGCCCCAAAAAAATTAAAAGGATGAAGTTTGCCTATTGCCTATAACTTTGGAGACCAAATGCACAAGAATAAATGGTCAATCTACCAAAATGCATAACACTACACTCGAGGGATCAAAAAATGTTATTTTTTCTTCTTAAAACCTACGCGGATCTGTGGTTGCAGTCTACTGAAAATGCAATGTGAGTATCACTGAAGAAAAGTAATCCAATATAAATTTGTCAGATGTAAGATGATTTGCATAAGATCTGAGAAGAGAAACTATTGAAATATATTTGCATTAGCCGCTCTCAACTTTCGAACTCATTGACAGGAGGAAGTACAAAGTGCAGAGAGAGCAATACAACTGATGGGCGCGTCTCTATTGGAAATTCGTTGTGGTATTGTTCTCTTTCACATGTCTTTACAGTGTAGTTACATAAGGACGTTGCAGTAGTTCACACTTCACACTGGTTCGAAGATTTATGAATTTTCATGTAATTATATTTATATGTGATAAAATAAACTTCTTAAAAGAATTATAAGACCTAGATAATGGCAGATGAATTTCTGTTGAAAAAAGGTGTTTCTGACCTCCTTAATCGTTGGGATACCAGATCCGCATCTTCCTATTTCTGAGAATTATTTTTTCCAAAGTCCAGGCCTTCCTCGGCCTGAAGGATCAACTATAAGCAGTACCACATCTTCTTAATTGTAATTTTGGAAGTGAAGACACCAGATATCTTGCTGTTTTGCCACTGTATGTTTGGCCCTGGTCTTACACTTGATAACCTAGGTTAACTTGCTTTGGGTAGGTCTCCAAATGGTAGTTACATTTTAAAGTGCTCTCTCATTTCTGGCCTTCACTTCATTCATTTGTTTGTTTATTTTGTAATACAGTTGATTCCCACAGTAAACATGGACAGAGAACTGCCATAATTTGTTTGAAAGATAAATCTACTCCCAAGAAATATCCTCGAGATCCAGGAACTCCAGCAAAGGTTCCACTTTGAGAGAAAGAGTCACACCTCCTTTTCTTCCAATTGTACAGCTAATGTATGATAGAGGGAAATTTGTATTTCAATATTCATTCCCTCGAGTTTAGAAGCAGAAATACTGTTATCAAAGATGGCTGGAAACAGCCCTACTACTGGTTCCCTTGACTACCTCCTTATTTGAGAATGTACACCACACAGATTTCGCTTCATTTTTATCCATTAAGATGAATGTATATTATAACACAGTTGCTAGTTTTATTATTTTGTCTTATTGCGGTTTTGAATTTACAACTTGTGTAACTATCATTGTCTTGCCGAACAAACGCATTGTCGGCAGCCACGTTCCAGTTGGTGATTCAATATGTCATACAACTTTGCTGCTTTTTCTTTGGTGATGTAAGCAGATAGCTTCAGTTTAATTTGTTCAGGATTCAGAATATTTCACAGTAGGCTGCGGTAACTGTGTGAAGAATTGAATAAGTCTCAGCTCTGTTTGGGATTGTGCTATTGTGACCTTGTTAGAATTTTGGTTGCATCATACAGCGGAGCATCCGAAACTGTGATTGGATGTTGTTAACATTAAACAATGAGTTTTACCTAACATTCTTCCCCACTTGTATGAAGAAAACCTTTGCCCCTTATTAAAAAAGGGTTCTTATCCCGTCCTTTACCAGCTACCAAGAATTTATTGTTTGTTGCCTCTGAAGAAAGTTTATGGTTTGTTCCTGATTACAATCCTAGGTAGGTTGAAATAGGGATTGACGGTTGCGCAGATATATAGGTTATTTAAGCAGCAACGGGAAGGAGTGCAAGATTGTCGATGTCCCATCAATTAGATAATTAAGGTTGAAATTGTGGCAAAATGCTTTTTACCTACCCGGCCGTGTGGCTTAAGGGAAACGGAAGAAGGGAATTTCAACGAGTTCCAAAGACTTCTTATGTCGAGGTTTTTCCACGTTTTAGTTTGGATGGTTACGTCAAAGCATAATTATGAATATCTTAGTCTATGGCGTACATTTGATTAAACCCTATTAAAATTGCATTGTCCATGTACCTTTGGTCTCTCTCGAAATTCTAAAGTTCCTCAGGTAACTTAACACTCCTAGAGTTAATACTAAGGTAAACTAGAGGCAGAATTAGGCAAAAAGAAAAATGTTAGGCAGGGAGGGAACGTTACTTTATTCTGATGGCTCTCTTTTGTCCAACTTTCGTCACTATATCTTATTAGGATGCGTAGACTTTAGTTTTACCCTCAGTTCCCTCATCCCTGCTAGGTAAACTGTGCGAAAGAATGTTAAACAGGATATATAGATCAGAAAATATAGGACTTAAACGCGCGGGGTGGGTGGGGGGTTATAGATTACTTTATAGAGAAGATCAACCAAAGTGGGTTTTAGTTTAGGAAGCATAATCATTTCATAGTGGTAGCCTTTTCAATTGAATAAAAACCAACTTGAAGAAAAAGGTGAAATCTTGTAGATATTTTCTTCTTTTGGTCATTTGCCAACAATCTAAAGTGTAGAAAAAATTTACAGAATTGTTTAACTGGCAAATCTGGAGCATGTGCATGTGCAAGTTCATCAGAGATATCTATCAGCCAACAAATACGATGGATCTTGCCCCTCACTGGAACAAAGAAGAAAGATCAAGGAGATGAATCATTGAGTGTTTCAACTGCTTTAGAGAAGGGGCAAACGACAGTGAGAATTGAAACCTCTATAGAATTGGAATAAAAATCTTCCAAACCTTGGTTTCACCATCTAAACTAGCAGTATAGAGGACATAAGAAGAGGTTGTATCAGATTGAATTTGCTGATCACTAGTTACAGTCAGGCACTTCACTGGTCCATTGTGTCCTTGAATAACAGCAATACAATTGTAACATCTCTCAATCCCTCTCCACACTCTCACTGTTTTATCAGCTGAGCCGCTGCACACCAAATCTGCCACTATAGCCAGACACAATATGGACTTTTTATGGCCCCTGAGTGCACCCACCAACACCATGTCGCCACCTTCATTCTTCTCCCATACTAATATTGACCTATCACAAGCACCCGAGTATAAAACAGAATGAGTGCTTTCCCCAACTGCCAGTGCATTTACACCAGATTTGTGCTTTTCTAGTGTACAAACCAGTGAATGCTTTTTCTCTTCAACGCATTTCCTCCAAATCTTGATTTTCTTATCAGTTGATCCTGTAAAAACATCCCCCTCTTGTGATATTGCTAGAGCGTTGATCGCGTCATCATGTGCATTTGCTATAGATTCCAAGCATTTAAAATCAGTGGTTCGCCAAATTTTAAGTGTTCGATCCCACGAAACAGAGTAGAGGAACAACTCATCGTTCGAAAGGGCTAGTGCTGAGACTGTGTCAACATGATGCACCCATGTAGATTTCTTGTGGCGCCTGATTTGAACATGGTTTTTTGGTATCATAAATTTGAGGGCTCGGTCACTAAGTAAAGGAAGAGTGGATAGGTGAACAATATTAGGGGTATCTGAATTATGGTTTTCGATTCTCCAGGCTCGGATTTTGTGATCTTGATGAGCACTAAAGACCTTATCAGCCAAAATTACTAAGGACTTCACAGCACCTTGCCCTGCTATCACTGTGTCAACTATACCATCTATTGTGGAAGTTATAGTTTTTTGCTTCCACATACAAATCTCTTTATCAGAAGATCCAGTAAAAAGGAATTTCCCAGCAAGTACAAGGGAAGATGTATAGGTATTCTGTCCCTTAAGAGTGGCTATGCATTGGTGTTGAGTTCCAAGATTAAGAGATAAACTCTGATCATGAGATAGTGATATGGCTGAAGGAACTGAATTAAAACTTGGTTGTGAATCTATAGAAGTTGGATTTTCTTGTTCTGTTATTGAGCCATTGCTTGAACATGAAGTTTGGTAGTAAGGCATCATTCTTCATTCCACCACTATACTGAACAAGCTAAGAACTCTAGCAAATGACTTTGATATTATGTAGGGAAAAATGGAGGTGGGCAGCCTAGAAAATACAAGTGGGGAGGAAAGGAATGAGGATCTTGTGATATGTTTGGTTGATCATAGAATATACATTTAGGTGTGTATATATATGTCTCTGAGAAGTAGAGAAATTACAACAGGTTTCCTTAATAGAAAATGGGAGCTACGTTCTGTCATTATTTATTCTTGAAAAAAGTTTTTTTAGTGTACGGTCTTTTGTTGATTGGGAAGTTTTGTCCACATCAAATGCCATTGAAGAATTGGTCCACTAAAAATTAAACTAGAAAAAATTAAAGTTGCATCATTTTCTCACAAAGGTTTCAACTTGCATGAAGCAAGGTTTCTTGCTACAACAGTGTACTCTTATAGAAATATAGTATAACACTAATGAATTAGGTAATATTAAATGGCTGACTGCTTTATCTTTTCTTTTCATGACTGTCTAGTTGAAAAGTTAAACCATTTAGCTATATTTCATTATTGCCTGGTAAGTTGGATGGTAATTATTGTATTATGTCCTTAAATGTTGGTGTGCCAAAACACGGTCAAACTGTGTCTGTATTCTGTGCAATGAAAGAGAATGAGTTACCTTTCATAAAATAAAAAAAATAAAAATGAAAATTTTGATTACAGAAATTAGGCACTCCCATTAACCCACCAATCTTGAATCTTTTTTTTTTTTTTTATTTATAAAAAAATAAATAAAAAATGAAAACAAAAAAGATGGAAACATTTTGGACTTAATTTTCATGACAAATATTGTAAAAGGTTTTCTATAAGAGTGTTTCTGCTGAGCATCTGATTCCATTAATGGAGTACAGTTCTGCTTCTCTGGATGTAGCTTGCACTGAAATTTGCCTTTCACGTTGCCAGCTTCTCAAGTGGTAGCCTGGGACATGAACCCACTACATTATCTTATTTTAAATTTTTACCTATTTATATTAATTTATTTTGTTCCAAGCATATCACATGATTTACTCAATCCTATGTCCCAAAGATCATTTAAAAAGAAAAAAAGTACTTGATTCGAAACTTAAAAGTTAGAGATTGAAGATTCTCATTTATTCAACACTAGTTAGGTGTAAGGCTTAAATCTCACTGAGAGGAGTTGATGATACTCAAGGAAATGACGTAGTGATCAATGATGTGAGTGAAAAATATAAAAACAAAAATCCAAATGGTAGCATAAATAAAAAAATATAAAGTGATTTCTTCTTATCAAACTAAGCGTTGGTAGATAAAATTATCTGATATTTGCGGTGCACACATATTAATTCGCAGAAGAAAGAAATCAACGAATAGCTAACTGCAATAATTATGATTGAAGGCATGGAAATGAATGTGATCCAACGGCAAGACAATGAACGAAACCTAACTGCAAATAAGGTTTTGCTTAGAAAATGCAAGACACTATAGGACTAGGGTCTCTCCCTAAAGGACCTCTAAAGGGAAAATACTACTATATGTAACATCATAGGATTGGTTTTTGAGCAGTAGTTAAGGCTCTCGTTATAATTACCAATGGTTTACCTTTCTTTTTCCGAACGGACGTGAGATATTTTGTGTGCCGGACGACCTATAGCTAGCTATCAAGTTTGTATCATTTCTTGATTAGATATTTATAGAACACTTAAGCTAGCGTTTGGTCATAAATTCCTAAATTTATTTTGAAAAATCTGATTTAGGTGAAATTTGGTTTGAAGATGAAAAATGTGATCGGACATAAGTTTTCAAATCATATTTCACTTTTTTTTTTTGAAAAAAAGATGAAACATGACATATACTCACAAGTTCTAAAAACTATCACAAATACCTAACAATACCTTATAAAATAACATTTATTATATTTTCGCAAATCATAGACGAAGCAGCATTGCTACAAAATAATAAATGGTGGGTTCTTTTATAAATACAAAAGTTTGGGGCAATTTTTGAAAAATGTAATAGTGATATGTTAGGCCTGAGCTGGTTTTGAGATTTGGATTTGAGAATTTGCGAAAATGTAGATAAAATCTATGTCCAAATATGTATTTCCCAAAAAAAAATAATATATTTTGACAAACTCTATGATTAAACGGGTCCTAAATTAGTTGAAATCTCATAAAATATTGGATGTGGGGGTTGTTCACTTGTTTAATCTTGTTTGCAGGAATATAGGCAATTGATTGTCTGAATAAGTAACATAAATAAATCACCAATGAATTAAGTCTTTGCTAGTTTTTCTGTTTTTTTATAAAATACTATGCTATAATATGTACGACATTTATTAAGTCTTCCAATTTCCCCTTGTTTTGCTTTTTCAATCAATGGAAATTAGCAAGGTTTGGAAATTAAAAGCGTTAAATTTATATAGGAAATGGAAAATTCTTCAATCCCTTCTCCTTATTCTTCTCTTTACAGACAAATTAAAATAAAGTCTTGACCTACCTCCACAAACCCTTTTTATTTTAGTTTAATTTCTTAGTTAACTCAAGGAACTTTTACTATATTTTTCCACATTTTGAGCAAAATATCTTGGAAGATATGGACTTTTCATCCATCAAAATTCAAAGGAAGACAATTGACATCATGTAGAGCTTCTTTTTTCAAAGAAAAATGATTACTATTCTCTTATTCTCTGCTCACGTGGCAAAAACATGAAGATGAATGTACTAGTATAATAAACTAAAGTTTGTTTTAACGGTATGAAATTAAAACAAAAAATAAGGATATTCGGTTTCAGCGTTATTATCTCAGAGTGTTTATGCGCTTCCAATTTAAATTCTGTAGATCAAGTTCTTTAAAACCATTAACCTAATATTTTATGACAATTATTACAATTTGAATAGAAAACAAAAAGATTCTATAAATGTGTACATTGTTATTGCAATTTAAAACGTCGGAGCTATTTTACTTTCCCAGTTAAACCAACAATAGAAAAACATAGAAATGGGAAAAGGTGAAGTGACAATTATAAAAAATAAAATGAAAAATGTGAAAATCGAAAAACTGCGCGAAATGCTTTTCGTCATCGTCACTATCAATTTTTTTTGTTTATGTTTCAGTTCTTTGGTTTTTCTGATGGAATAAATATACCAGGTTAATATAACGTTATACATTATGATTTTACAACCAAGAAAAAAAGAAAAAACGTAAATAGTGATACAAAAAGAATCACAAGAGAACTGAAGGGTAAAAATATTCTAAACTAGGTATTAATTACTACGTCAATCTCCAATCTTTACCAGAATCTTGATGTTGTCTGTATTAATCCAACGAAGATGATTTGGTTGCAAGCTTGAAAGGTTTTCATGTTTCTGCCAGATGAGTCATGAATCATGATAAAAAGGCCTGTCTATTTTTTCGTAAACTTGGATTTCCTGCTATATATTTAGTTAATTATGAAAAATATTAACATAATCTCTTCCAGAGGATCCCCAGAAATAGTAATCTATGAGATTAAACTAGTGAAGATTTACTAATCTCATATATAGTTAAACACTAGATACAGAAGTCGTCAATTTGCATTAAACTAATGAGTAAATTTCATGGATGATTATTTAACTTCGAGTTTGCTGCACAAAAGTCACTTTTTTTTCTCTTGTTAGGTAAAGTCATTCAACTTTGCATTCATTACCTAAAATCCATTTTTCTTTATTTCGTTACACAAAAATCATTTTACTATGCTCTAGTTATCACGATAATTACTTTGACAAGATTTTATAAAACTTTCACCTGGAAAGTCTATTATACCCTTGACACTAGAAATCCTCTCATTTATGTAATACATTCTAAATTATATATTATATAGTATATTTTTATCTAGGTATTTCACTTATAATTAAAATAATATTATATTATTTCATTATTTTTATAATATATTAGTATGTTTATTTTTCCTATGATATTGAATTTGTTTAATCATATTCGAGCATAAACATATTTTCAAATATGAAAACGACCAAAAAATATATATTTGAAATAACAAAAACAGATTTGTTTAACCAATAAAACTTTTAAATTTTTTAAAAAGGTATTTGACTTTAATATTAAATTTTAAGCTTTATCTACTGATATTATTTATTTGAAAGTGTTAATATGATGTGTGAGTTTACTAAATATGGGTAGTTTGTTTATTGAATTAACGAATATGGCTTGATTGATAAATATGTGAGTTTTGATTTTATAATTCTTATTAAAAATATTTCATTAGGCATGGTTAAGAACGTTGACTTGAGATTTGTTCATAGTAAAGTTACTAACAAATTTAATAACGCTATCAATATATCTTGAAAATTAACGTTAAGAACAAATTAAAAGTACGAATATATTATAAAAATAATAAATAANTATATATATATATATATATATATATATATATATATATATATATATATAAGGCATTACAATAGGAGGATATATATAATATCAAGGGCATAATAGTCTTTTCAAGTAAAAATAAAATAAAATCTTGCTAAGGTGACTTTTGTGATAACTTGATCAAAGTACAATGATGTTCCTGTAGCAAAAGAAAGAAAACTGACTTTTGAGTAATGAACAGAGAGTTGAATGATTTTTACGCAACAAAAAAAGGAAAAATGACTTTTGGGTAATGAACACAAAATTGAATGACCATCAATAAAATTTACTCTAAAGTAATTCATGGTAAACCGAAATTCGAATTTTTGGTTTGGATTTTCGGATTGTGGATTGATCGGTTTAGGTTTTAAACTTTGGATTTCAGATTGGATATTGGATTTGGTACTTCAGATTTGTGGATATCCAAAAATTCAAAATTTTTATACTTTATATTTAGTCTATTATCCATGTGCCAATAGTAATAAGTCAAATCGCCTACCCATTAGACATTATCTCATATATTCAATACTAATTACTAAGTTATTGTTAGAATACTTTTTTATTTGGACATAGTTTTACTATTGCTACTTCATGTCGACCTTATTAATGTCATTGTTGTATTTTCTTGATAATGATTTTATTACTTGAATGTTTTATTTGGATGATTGCAGTGAGAAAGAGGAACTTTTTAGATAATTTAACATGAATACTTTATTTAGGTGTTTATTTTTGAAGAAGAAGAAGAAGAAACTCTAAATTTATAGTCTAATGAATAATCTTGGGTTTAGGCTTAGCTAACTAAAAGTGGGATTACTTTCGATTCCACAAATTAGCCGTGAAGAGGTGTCAGATGGGTAGGTTTAATTGAATTCGGAAGGGTCAAAATGGGCGGGCAAGAGGTTATTTGGTCGGAGATGAGCTGAGTCAAAATGAATTAAATAATAGGTACTAAATTTTAATTTCTTTATTTGTTACTTATATTTTGTTTAATTACTAAAGAAACTAGTACTAAATTTATTTTCATGGGTCAATTTGGACCACAAGTTTAGCACTAATTAACACAACTTTTTAGATGGATCGAATTTTAATGGATTAAAATGGACTGAGTTAATAAATAAGCGTATTAATAATTAAGTGCTATTTTTATGAGCTAATTTTGACGTCCCTAGTCTAAATAAGTAGATTGAATTTGCAACAACTCCCTCCCCCCTCCCCCCAAAAAAAGAAAAAGATACAACTTAAGAAGAAGCTATAACTCGCATTTCAGAGCTGGTGAAGAAAATTGTACTGCTCCCTCCATTATATGGTATCCCAATAATTGGGCAAAATTAAAGTTAGCTGATTAATTTGACTTGCGGATTATATTTTGATCCTTGAAAGAATATGAAATAAAGAAATGCATAAAAGTCTGCATCTGATCTATACTTTAGTGAATTTGATTCTTAAAATTTCTAAATTTGATTAGTATAATATTATCCATAAAATAGAGGGATCGGGGCTATGAAAGTTAAGGTTGACAAAAAACTGAATCAGCTACCTACTAATTTATCTCTAGTAATAGGTCCTATTTCAAAAGGTGCCTTAGAAAATGATAAAGTTGTATCTGTGTAACCTGTAAGTTACAGATTTGAGCCGTGAAACTAGTTATTAATGCTTGCACATCATACTCTTAGGGGTGTGACCCTTCCCCGAACCCACGTGAATGATAATACTTTGTGCACTGCGCTGCTGTATGAGTCAAAATTCGACGAAGGAAGTTCAGCGAATACGAAATGAACAAGTGTAGAAGTTATGGCCGAGGTCGAGCAGGGCCCAATAACGAGGAGTCGCCGAGCAAGACATCAAAGCCGAAACCGAATAGAGAAGCATAAGAGCAACGACTAGAATAGACTTGGATTACCAAAAGGAATGTTCAATCGAATATTCCCTTGCTATACTTTTTAGGGTTTTCTAGAAATATTCCATATAAATAGTAAGAGATAGGGAGCAAAAAAGGGGGAGATAGGCTCTGATAGGAACACTTGTAAGAAGTTGACTCTTGAAAGATAATACAAAAAGCTTACCCTTCCACTGTGATTGATTTTGTTGTTTATTCTACCTTTCCCCTCACACGATCCAAGAACACTTTGTCCATTTTAATATCTAGTTATCGCACGTTGATGTCGGAAGGAAGAATCATCTACATCATTCAATATTTGAGTGGATTATTCCTCTTATTTACATCTATTGCCATTTTTC
>ML356092.1:0-19183 GCA_005239505.1 Nicotiana paniculata | reverse complement strand
TAATCGGACGAAAACAACGATCGTTGATTCAAACTTTTCATTCTACTCTATTTTTTATTCTTTTTTTCTTTTCTGTTTTTTTTCTTTTCCCTTTGTTTTCTTCTTTTCCCGTTTCTTCTTCCTTCTTCTCTTTCTGTTCTTCTTTCTTTTGTTCTTTTCTTTCTTTTCCTGTTTCTGTTTCCTTCTTTTTTCTTTTCCTGTTTCTGTCCGTTTCTTTTTTTTTTCTTTGTTTTTCTTCTTCGTTTCTTTCCTTTGTTTCTTTCTTTGCCTCTTTCTTTCTTTCTTTTTACTTTTCCGTTCTTTCCCTCCTTTTCTTTTTCAGAATCCCCTCCTTTTGTTTTGTTCTCTTTTTTTTTATAAAGAGATTTTAGTAGTTTTTTTTTTTTGGTTCCATTTGGAGTGGGGAACATGGGTTTTGGAGTTGGAGGTTAGGGATGGTGGGGGGGAAGAAATGTGAGGGAGTGGGTGTGAGTGTGTGAGTGTAATGGGGGAGTTGGGAAGGTGGTTTTTTATTATTTTATTATTATTTTTATTATTTTTTTATTTTATATTATATATAAATATATTTAATTCTTCTTTTTTTTCATTTTTTTATTTATTTAATTTTTCTTAAACTCTTTTTTTTAATTAAATTAAAAAAGATAAAATACACATGTATACATCAACCAACTTATTCTTAAACTTAAAGGGGTCATATAAAGAAGAAACTCACTATTTATACAAAGGTTTAAATTATACTAGAAACAAAAATACTACTATAACTTACATTTAAATTAGAAGAAACCAAGTTATATATATATATATATATTTTTTTTTTCTTTCTTCTATTTAAACATAGGAACAAATCTTATATTCTAAGAATGTGAATATTTTTGTTGTTTTTAATTTTCTTAAATAAAACCTATTAAGAGTAAGATAAAAATTTAAAATATTAAGATTAGACCTAAAATTAATATTTACAGCAAATATAGTATAGAATTTGGGTGTGGTCAAAAATTAGTTGTTCACAGTTAACTTCACGGAATTACACTTAGCTTAAACAAAGGCCTAGTAATAGGCAACATCAAGGAAGGGATCTAAATACAGATTTTTTTTTACAGGAAAGGATAAAATTACAACCAAGGATTCAAATGTAACAATTATAAATCATACACATGTAATATAAGAACCTACGAATTCTAAAAGGACAATCTAATTGCAAATTAGTCCGAGTACACACTCGTCACCTCGCATACTCGGACTATAATCAACAAGGAAGACTCAATCCTAAGGGGTAGTTCCCCTACACAAGGTCAGGCAAGATACTTACCTCAAAGGCGACAATTACGTTCTCAAAAATAGACTTCTCCGGCGGGAAGGCCTCCGGACGGCTCAAAATCAACTAAAACAACTTCAAAATACATATAAAACGTATTAGGAACTATTCCGAATAATGAAGTCTCACTCTTTAAAAAATTATAAAAATTGACCCTCGGGCCCGCACCTCAGAACCCGAAAATTTTTACAAATTCCGATTACCCATTCCGATACGAGTTCACCTATACTAAATTTATTCAATTCCGATAATGTTTCGTCTTTCAAATCATGATTTTTTATTTTAGAAGTTATCTTTCAAAACCCACAATTCCCTCAACCCAAAACACAAATTAAATGACAAAAACAAGAAGTAATTCATGAAATATAATTAATTATACTAGAAGAACACTTACCCATTATATTTGCGTGAAAAACCCTCAAAATCGCTCCCAAATGCGAAGTCCAAAGCTCAAAATGTGAAGAATATGGCTAGCCCACGTTTATATGAATTTTGCCCAGAATATCCGCACCTGCGACCACTTAACCGCACATGTGCAATCGCAGGTGCGAAACACAAACCGCACCTGCGACCAAGAATCGCTCCTGCCGGGGCCGCACCTGCGCCCCAAAGTTCCGCACCTGCGGAGGCTTCCTAGTCTGCTTATCCTCGCACATGCGTGCTCTTTACCGCACCTGCGAAGCTCGCACCTGCGGTCCCCTATCCGCAGGTGTGACCATACCAGAACAGCAGCTTATACTACTGAACGGACGAAGCTTAAATTTTCAGAACGACCGGTCTGGTCGTCACAAAATACCATTTCAAATTTGACAAAATATAAGAATGTAGTAGATCTTGACATATGAATATGAAAGGACAAAGAGATTGAAGCATTTCAATAACATTTCATAAGAAAGTAATGATACAACTCAAAATTTAAAGTAAATAAAATAGACACATTTTGTAATTTTAATAAGTATTACATCCCATGAAAGGATCCCAAATATTTCTAGATAATTTTTAAAGAAAAATTCTATATAAAGTCTTAGAAGTACATATAAAAGTTATACATTTTTATGTTGGTTTGACTCGAATGTTTTTATTCAATACAAAACTAGATCAAACATCATATAATCGGGATTGTTAGTAAGTTTAGTTTGACTTTTCGCTTTGGTACAATTATACGATTCGGTAAACACCCCTAATATTGAGGTTGATTGCATTTGGAAAACAACATACACACTTGCTTTTAGCTTTTAGTTATGCTAATAGTTATCTAATGATAGAAATGTATTAGAATGCCTATTAATTGCTGTTGCATTAAATAATTCCTACTTCTTAACTGTGGAACTTTCAATTTAATTATGTTTTCCTCAAGGATAGGTTAAAAGTACGGGCTCTGAAACTCCGAAACTCCGAAACTTCGATTCTCATCAAATTTTACAGATAGGACTTAAATATCATAACAAACATGTACAGGGCTCCTGAATCAAAATATGGGCCTGATACTAATGAGTTCAAATATTAATTCATTTCTTTATTTCATTAAAAATCCAACAAAACCGTTTTCTTTAAAAATTGATTTCTAAGTTTAGGGACCTCGGAATTCAATTCCGGACATACGCCCAAGTCCCATATTTTAATGCAGACCTCCCGGGATTATCGGAATACAGTTCCGGGTCCGTTTACTAAAAATGTTGAACAAAGTCAACTAAAACCAAATTTTAAATTCTCAAAAACTACTATTTCTCATATTTTCACATAAAAGCTTTCCGATTTCACGTCTGGACTGCGTACGCAAATTGTGGTAATTAAAATTAATCTTTTTAAGGTTAATGAGCCTGAAATGAAGTCTTAATTTATAAGACGGCCCTTGGGTCATCACATCTTTGCTCAACTTATTTCACAAATAGTAAATGCATAAATATCCTATCGTAAAAGTAGATTACACTGGGTGATTACATGGAGTTATGACTACAAGTTTAGTCCATGAAGGCACCGAACAGAGTCAGACTACAATTTACTTTTTAGTTTGGTAATTATATTTTCTTTAAAACGCATGAAATGAAGAATATTATTTTAATGTTTTATTAAAAGTTGTCACGACCCCGAAAAATCCAGTCGTGATGGCGCATATCGTAAAAATCAGACAAGCCACACATTTTATTTGTTAACATATATTTTCAGAAAATCCATTATATTTGCAGAAAAAGTCTCATATGTATAAAGCATTTAAGAGTGTAATCATCATTGAAAAAACATAAGTAAGAGAAAATCCGAACCCAGATCTAGTGTCACCGAGTCATGAGCTACTACATCGAATATCAAAATACAATGCCGACATAAAGTTTTCTGAAATAAATAAATATGACAGGTAGATAGAGAAGGAGATAACCGAGGTTGCGATCGCCAGCTGCTACCTCTGTCACGACCCAAAATCCATTAAGGTCGTGATTGCACCGGACCCCACAGTCAGGCAAGCCAACACTTAATAATTAATAAAATCTTTATTTCAAAATTCTTGAAGTCATTCTTTTTTTTAAAGTTTCTTAAATAATAATTAGCGAACTTACACTGAGTAAACAATAAATCTTTAGCAATTTAAATAGTGAATAAATCTCATAACTATCCAAGAACCCTATGTCACAAGTGCATGAGCAAATTTTCTAGGAATTATACATGTACTACAATACTTGTCTGGAATACAAACTGGACAAGGAAGGTAAATTAAAATTTCAATACATATGAGGAAGACTCTGCGTGCTGCGGGTCATCTCCGGACGGTGCAGCTCGTCTAAGTCTCCACGTCAACCACATCAGTGCGTCAAGCAGGGCCACTAGCTATGAATGTACCTGTGCAATAAAATTGCACAGCAAGTTTAGCATGAGTACAGAAATAATGGGTACTCATTAAGTATCCCGCCTAACTTCGAAGAGGTAGTGATGAGAGGTCGAATTTGACACTTGCTAGAGGTCAATTTAATGAAAGCAAGGGTGACAATAAGCATGGATATCATAGGCAATTTAACAAGTAACGACATGAAATAGAAACTTCTTTGACATTTAATATTCTTAAATCCTTGTTATTTCAGTTACTAATTTGATAATATCAACAATCTAATTTCGTTAGAAAACTTTCTAGTACAATAAATAAGGCATGCTAGTGGGTTCTAAACTACCCAATCACAAGTATGATAGTAGTTACGCACGAACTCCCGTCACCTCGTGCGTACGTAGCCCCAACAAATAGTAGCACATATTCGATTAGTTCACCTATGGGGACAATTCCACCTCAGAAGATTAGAAAGGAGACTTACCTCGCTCCGAAGATTCACAAGCGGCCTCCAAGCCCTTCCGACGACTCAAATTGATGAACAACACCCCAAAGCTATCCAAATAACGGCTAAACCAATGAAAATATACGCTAATACTTATAACAATTCAATTTATATGAATTCCTAATTCCCCTCGGAAAGTTGAAAAAATTTCCCTTGGGCCCAAGTGCCCGGATTCCGAAATTTTTTGAAGATAATGATTACCCATAGCCTTACTAACTCAATTATACAATTTATTATAATTTTATGCTCAAATTCGTGGTTAAAATCAAAAAATACCCATTCTAGTTCTTTCTTTAAAAATCCCAAATTTTCACGAATTTCATGTCTAATCTATGTACAATCCAAGTGTTTTAACTCAAAGATGGGGAGAAATCACTTACCTAAAGTTTATTGATGAAAATCCCCCTTTGAAACCTTCAAAAATCACCCTAGCCGTGTGAAAAATGGGTGAAATGAACTCAACGCCCGATTTAAAACAATCTGCCTAGGTGCTGCCCATCATTCTTCGCCAATGCATCTGCTCCACCGCTTTCGCGAAGCCCAAAAATCCAGGCCCAACATTTTACTCTACACGTTCGCAACCCAACGAACGCATTCGCGATGGCCAGCTTCCCTATACCTCCGCGTCTGCACGCCCACTTCGTGTTCGCATAAGCCAACGACCCCAGACCCCCAGCTCCCATTTCCTTGTATGAGTTCGCGTCCACCACCACACGTTCGCGAAGGCCAAATCCAGCAGCCTTAAATTTTCCTTCGACACCAGCAAACCAGCAACAACGAATCACCAAAAATTAACTCGAAACCACCCCGAAACACAACCGATGCCCCCAGGACCCTGTTCAATCACACAACTCAGTCCCATAACATCCCACAAACTTGCTCGAGGACTCAAATCACATCAAACTACGCCGGAACCACGAATCTCTCTCCAATTCAAGCTTTATGGATTTTGAAATTTCAAACCTCTACATCTGATGCCGAAACCTATCAAATCACGTCCGATTGACCTCAAATTTTGCACACTAGTCACATTCAACATTACAGACCTACTACAACTTTCGGAATCGAATTCCGACCCCAATATCAAAATTTCCACTTCCGGTCGGATTTCTCAAAAACCTTCAAATTTCTATCTTTAGCCAAATGACTTCAAAATAACCTACGAACCTCCGAATTCACTTCCGATCGCGCTCCCAACTCCAGAATCACCATACAGAGCTATTCCTATACTTGAAATTCAAAAACAGACATCAATATCACTGAAATGCACTTCAACCTAGACTTATGAAATTTTTTCTAAAATGCTAGCTTCTACAATATGTGCCGTAACGCTCCCGGATACTCCTAAACCCGATACGAACATACGCCCAAGTCCGAAATCGTCATACAAACCCGCTGGAACCTTCAAATCCTGATTTTGAGGCCATTTACTCAAAAATCCAATCTTAGTCGATTTTTCCACCTTAAGGCTACTAAAATGAGAATTTTCTTTCCAAATTGATTCTAAACTTCCCGAAATTTCAATTCCGACCACACATATAAGTCATAACACCTGAAATGAAGCTGCTCATGGCGTCGAACCGCTGAATGACGCGCAAGGGCTCGAAATAATCGGTGGGGTCGTTACAACCTCGACGCCTCCAAAGGAGCTCTGGCAGCCGCTCAGCAACCACAACCAGGTCCCGACGTACCTACATCTGCATACAACGTGGAGGGGGTTAACGTGAGTACACCAACTCAGAAGTAACAGATCCAAACTACGGGCTGAGAGGTAGTGACATAATGAACCTAAAAAATTATAATGAAAACAATACACAGAATTTAGGCATGCTTACATTTTCAATAGATAATGAAAACGGAATATGACCGATATGATAAGTAACCCAGGTATATCTCAGTACCTTACATGCCAATGTATTAACCGTGTGGAAATGCACATAGTGCTGACAGCTCTCACACAAAAGTCCACTCCGCACTGTATATGGCTCTCAGGCCTAGGGAAAATCCATCCCGGAATATGCATAAACACCGGTGACCGTAGTAGCTCAGTACTGAGGAAAAGGCCACTCCAGCCCCCACGGAGAAAATCAATCTCCGGAATACAACAATCGGAAAAGATCTATGTCCAGGGACGATCCATCCCTCACATATCATCAACTTCAGACAAGATCTATGTCCAGGGAAGGTTCATCCCTCAATATCAATGCGCTCACTGGGGTTGTAAGGACTCCGGAGGGGCTCCTATTGGCCCAGGCGCTATATCAAGCCAACGAAGGCATGATCAGAGTATTGTTGCGGTGTGCAGTCCAATCTCATAACTATCTCAATAAAAGACTCTCGACCTCACTCAGTCATTACTCTCCAGTCTCGCTCAAATGGGCTCACAGTTCCATGAACTAGCCCGAAACAACGATAAATATATATAATCAATAATTACCAAGACTAAGGCATGAAATGATATGATATGACAGGATCGAGTATACAAAATTAATTAAGCACAAAAGGAGAAACCAATATATGACTACTCGGGTCTCAACATTTTTGGCGTGAAGCCCTAGCAATTGACTTAGCATGATTTCTAGCATGTTCACATTAACCACGTCAATAAAAGTACGGATATCAGTCCAAACTAACTACTAGACGGTGCCATGGGATGAGCCAGGCCACAAATCACTCGGTGTATGCCCTAACTCCCGTCACTTGTCATGTTTGTCACCTAAATTATAATCATATAGCATATAACTCGGGGTTTCGGACCTTTAGAACCAAGTTTGGAAACGTTACTTACCTCAAAACCGGCTAAAATCCTAGCCCACAATGGCTTTGCCTCTAGTCTCTACCTCCGATTTCTCCAAATCTAGCCAAAATCATATTTATATCATTACTATATGCCAAGGAACGAAGCACATTCGAAAATTATCAAAATTAAGCACAAATCCCGAAATTGGTCAAACCCGACCCCCGGGCTCACGTCTCGAAATTCGATAAAAATCACATCACAAGAATCCTTATCCTCCCACGAGTCCATACATACCAAGAACATCAGAATCGGACCTCAAATGGCCTTTCAAATCCCCACTCAAAGGTCTCCAAATCATAAGCCCTAATTCTCCAATTTTAGGGTTCAAATCCCACAAATTTTAGGTCTAATTAGCTAAAAATCAACATAAAATCAAATATTGAATTAAAAAATCTTACCTCCAAGTATTTCCCTTCGATTCCTATTAAATCCCTCTAAAAAGATTCAAAGTCGTTCAAAAATGATGAGAAATGGGCTAAAAATCCCGAAGACCTCTATTTAAACATTCTGCCCAGGCATTGTTCCTTAATCGCGATCACGGAATTACCCTCGCGATCGCGAAGAACAACATTGCTAGCTACTGAAATAACACTATGCAAACGCATCCCTCATAATGCGAACGCAATGCTCTGCCCCTCAATCATACGGGATCGCGGACCAGTGACCGCGTTCGCAATGAACAAACGCGTGGCCCTAGCTTCGGTCCACTTAACCTTACGCGAACGCGACCTAAACCCCACGTGTTCGTGATGCCTCACCAAATCAACTACCGCGATCGCAGTCCCTATTGCACGAACGCAAAGAAAAAAGTTTGACTGCCTCGATGAGTGCTCTACGCGATCGCAAGCCTCCTCACGCGATCGGGAAGAAGAAACCTCTGCAACAGAACAGAAGAAAAATTTGCAAGTCTCAAAGCACGAACATGGTCTGATAAGCTCCCGAAACATAGACCAGGCCCTCGGGACCTGGACTAAACATGCCAATACATACCATAACCTCACTAAAACTTAGTCGAGCCTTCAAAACCCTCGAAACAACGGTAAAATACCAACTCCACCTCAGATGCAAGCTTAAGAACTTAGAAACTTCTAAATTTCGCCAAAGATGCCTAAACCACCCAAAACACGTCCGATTGACCTATACAATTGCACCCACATCCAAAATTATACTACAAATCTGGTCCAACTTCCGAAATTCCATTCCGGCTCCAATAGCCTATTTTTCCACCACCAACCGAAAATCGCCAAAAACTCAATTTTGCCATTTCATGCCTAATTCTACTTCGGACATCAAAACCACATTATGAACACACTCCTAAGTCCCAAATCACCTAACGAAGCTATCCGGCCATAAAATCCACATTTTGAGGTCGCTTACCTATTAGTCAACTTCCAGTTGACTTTTCTAACCATAAAGCCAATTTAAGAGACTGGGTGTCTCTTTTCACACCACGACCACTCCGAACCCGAACCAACCAACCCACACAACATAATTAGGTTAAATAACACATGACAAAGTTTAAATATGAGAAAAAGGGCTAATATCGCGGAACGAGCGGCAGGGTCATTACATTCTCCCCCTCTTAAACAAACGTTCATCCTCGAACGGGTCTAGAAACATACCTGGAGTCTCAAATAGGTGAGGATATCTGCTCCGCATCTCCCACTCGGTCTCCCGGGTGGCCTCCTCCACTGGCTGTCCTCTCCAATATACCTTAACTGAAGCTATATCCTTAGACCTCAACCTTCTGACCTGACGACCCAAAATAGCCACTGGCTCTACCTCATAAGACATATCACCCTCTAGCTGAACTGAGCTGAAGTTCAAGACATGAGACGGGTCACCAGTATACTTCTGAAGCATGGAAACATGGAATAACGGATGGGCACTTGATAATATAGGTGGCAAAGCAAGTCTATAAGCCACCTCTCCAACCCTCTGAAGCACCCTAAAAAGGCCCAATGAACCGGGGAATCAACTTGCCCCTCTTCCCGAACCGCATAACACCCTTCATTGGTCATACCTTCAGTAGCAGCTTCTCCCCAACCATGAAAGACACATCCCGGACCTTCCGGTCCGTATAACTCTTCTGCCTAGATTGCGTTGTGCTAAGCCGCTCCTGAATCAACTTCACCTTATCCAACGCGTCCTGTACCAAGTCTGTGCCCAATAGCCTAGCCTCATCCGGCTCAAACTAACCAACTGGAGATCTACACCTCCTACCATATATAGCCTCGTACGGAGCCATCTGAATATTTGACTGATAACTATTATTATAAGCAAACTCCGCGAGTGGCAGAAACTGGACTTATGAACCCCCGAAATCAATGACACAAGCACACAACATGTCTTCCAGAATCTTAATAGTGCGCTCTTACTGCCTGCCAGTCTGAGGATGAAATGTTGTGCTCAAATCGACCAGAGTACCCAACTCTCTCTGCACGACCCTCCAAAACGAAGATGTGAACTTAGTATCTCTATCAGAAATGATAGAAATTGGGACACCATGCAACCGGACAATATCCTGATAAAAATCTCAGCTAACCGCTCTGAAGAATAAGTAGTACCAATAGGAATGAAGTGCATGGAATTGGTCAATCGATCCACAATGACCTATATAGCATCGAACCTCCTCAAAGTACGTGGGATCCCAACTACAATGTCCATGGTGATCCGCTCCCACTTCCACTCCGGACTATCCAACCTCTAATGCAACCCACCTGGCCGCTGGGGCTCATACTCGACCTGCTGAAAGTTGTGACACCGAGATACAAACTAAACAATATCCTTCTTCATCCGCCTCCACCAATAATTTTGTCTCAGATCCCGATACATCTTCGCAGCACACAAATGGATGGAATACCGCGAGCTATGGGCCTCTGCTAGAATCAACTTTCAAAGCCCATCCAGATTGGGCACACAAATCTGACCCTGCATCCTCATAACCCTATCATCACCAATAACTACATCAATGGCATCACCTCGTTTGACCCTGTCCTGAAGAATGAGCAAGTATGGGTCATCATACTGGCGCTCTCTGATCCGGTCATAAAGAGAGGATCTGGAAGCTACGCAAGCCAATACCCGGTGGGGCTCTGATAGATCCAACCTCACCAACAGGCCTGCTAAGGCCTGAACATCAAGTGCCAATGGTCGCTGAGCTACAGGAAGATATGCTAGACTCCCCAAACTCTCTTGTCCACGACTCAAGGCATCAACCACTACATTGGCCTTCCCCGGACGGTATAAAATAGTGATGTCATAGTCCTTGAGAAGCTATAACCATCTCCTGTGATGCAAATTCAAATCCTTCTGCTTAAACAGATGTTGCAGACTACGACGATCAGTAAAAACCTCACAATGCAGCCCGTACAAATAATGACGCTAGATCTTCAAGGCGTGAACAATGGGTGCTAGCTCGAGATCATGCGCTGGGTAATTCTTCTCATGAGTCTTCAACTGGCGTGAGGCGTTAGCAATCGGCCTACCCTCCTTTATCAATACACAACAAATGCCTATCCTCGAGGAATCACAATATACAATATAAGAACCTGAAGTTGATGGCAATACTAACACTGGAGTTGTGGTCAAAGCAGTCTTGAGTTTCTAAAAGCTCTCCTCAGACTCGTCCGACCACCTGAACGGAGCACCCTTCTGGGTCAATTTGGTCAAGGGCGAAGCAATAGAAGAAAACCCCTCAACAAAGCGACGATAATATTCGGAGAAACCAAGGAAGCTCCTAATCTCTGTAGCTGAGGACGGTCCGGGCGAACTCTCCACCGCCTCTATCTTCTTCCGATCAACCTAAATACCCTCATCGGACACCACGTGCCCCAAGAAAGCTACTGAGCCAAGCCAAAACTCACACTTGGAGAACTTTGCATAAAGCTTCTCCTCCTCAATATTTGCAAAACAACTCGCAAATACTGAGCGTTCTCCTCCTGGCTACGAGAATATACCAGGATGTCATCAATGAACACAATAACAAAAGAATCCAAGTACGGCTGAAACACGTTGTTCATCAAATGCATGAACGATGCTGGGGTATTGGTCAGCCCAAAGGACATCATCATAAATTCATAGTGACCATAGCGAGTCCTGAAAGCTGTCTTAGGAATATCAGAATCCCGAATCTTTAGCTGATGATAATCGGATCTGAAATCAATCTTAGAGAAACTCTGGCTCCCTGAAGCTGGTCAAACAAATCATCAATACGAGGCAAGGGATACTTATTCTTGACTGTAACCTTGTTCAACTGTCTGTAGTCAATACACATTCTCATAGAACCATCATTTTTCTTTACAAACAACATCAGCGCACCCCAAGGTGACACACTAGGCCGAATGAACCCCTTATCTACGAGTTCCAGAAGCTGATATTTCAATTCCTTCAACTCCGACGACTCCATACGATACAGAGGAATAGAAATGGGCTGAGTGTCCGGCACCAAATCAATACATAAATCAATATCCTGCCAGGTGGCATACCTGGCAGGTTAGTAGGAAACACGTCGGGAAAATCACAGACCATAGGAATAGAATCAATAGTGGGAGTCTCAACACTAACATCCCTCACAAAAGCCAAATAGGATAAACACCTTTTTTCTACAATACGCTGAGCCTTTACATAAGAAATCACCCTACTAGGAACATACTCAACAGAACCTCTCCACTCAACTCTTAGAAATCTTGGCAATGCTAAGGTCACGGTCTTAGCGTGAAAATCCATGCCCAATATCATGTTAAAGTCAACCATGCTAAGTTATAACAGGTCCACTCGGGTTTCCAGACCCCCGATAGATATCACACACGACCTGTAGACACGGTCGATAACAATAGTATCGCCCACCGGAGTCGACACATGAAAAGATGTAACTAAGGAATCACGAGGCATATCCAAAAAATGTGCAAAGTATGATGAAACATAAGAATACGTGGAACCTGGATCAAATAAGACCGAAGTATCTCGGTGACACACTGAAACAATACCCGTAATCACTATATCTGAGGCCATAGTATCTTATCTGGCTGGAAGTGCATAAAATCGAGCTTGACCTCCACCTGATCGAACTCCCCCTCTAGGGTGACCTCTAGCTGACTGGCCCCCACCCATAGCTGCCTGGGTGGGTGGTGAAGTAGCTGGTGCTGAAGCTGAAGGCTGGATCCTCTGCTGGAATGAACTACCTGAAAGATGTGGACAAAACCTCTTGATATGACTCGGATCACCAGACTCAAAGCATTCACTCTCAGCAAATGACGGTGGGGACTAAGGGGAACCCCTAACACCTGAATAAACACCAGAAGAACCATGCACAGAGGGATCCTGAACTGATGGTGCTCGAGATGAACTCTGGGCTGGAAGAGCACTGAATGACGGATGCCCCCGATGAGAACTGTGACGACCACGACCCGCTGATCCACCACGATAACCTAAGCGACCTAACTAAGCTGGTCTAAACGGATGGCCTCTGCCGTGTTGGGACTTCCCTCCTGAAGGAACACAACCAAAACTACCAGATCCTCGAGGACTCTTGGCCTCCCTCTTAACTCGTTCCTAGCGGCGAACTGACTCAATATCTTTGGAAATGTCAACTACCTCCTCCAAAAAAGCACCAGATACCCTATCCCTGGTCAGAAAATTCCTAATATGATAAGTGAGGGCATAGACTAAACCTCATCATCCTCTCCCTATCCGTGGGAACTAGCCAAATTGCATGACGGGCCAACTCGGAGAACCCCATCTCATATTGCATCACAGTCATGTCCCCCTGATGCAACTGCTCGAACTCCCTGCGCAGCTCCTCCCTGTGAGACTGCGGTATATCATTCTCTAGGACAAGAATGGAGAACAGACACCAAGTAAGGAGCGCTGCATCAACAGGTATATGCCGCTCATAGTCCTCCCACCAAGCGAGTGCAGATCATGAGAACAAGAAGGTAGTAAATGGGACCCCACTGGCCTCCAATATCCCAGCTGTGCGAAGAATACTCTGACACGTGTCTAAGAAGCCATGGGCATCCTCGCCCTCAGTACCACTGAAGGTCGGAGGCCGAAGTCTACCAAATATCTCCAACCTGCACTGCTCATCATCTGGCATAACTGGGATCATAAAATCCCGAGATGGGACAACCGGCTGGGATGGAGCTACCCCCGGTGTCTGAAGCCCCTGAACAACCTGCTCAAGTGTACGTGCAGCTGGAGTCTGAGTGCCTCCCCCGGCCAGAGAAGTAGCGGAAGTAGAAGAAACAACGACTGCATGTGAAAGGTTGGTGCACACAGTCAGAATCTGAGCCAGAGTCTCCTGAAGACCTGCGATCACAATAGGCACTGCCGGTGCGTGAGCCGGTCCTGCTGGAACATCTGCGAAGGGGACCTGATCCTTAAAAATAGGAGGGTCCACAGGTACTGCCCCGACTGCTGCGCGAGCTGCATCCCACCCTCTGCCACGACCTCGACTTCTCGCTAGTCTAGCTGGTGTCTAGTCACCCTGATTGGCAGCGGGAGTCGTCACCATATGTGAGATAATGAAAACAACAGAAGTTTAGTTCTAGGAATCAACAGATAAGTACAGATGTCTCGGTACCGATCTGCAAGATTCTACTAAACCTGCTCATGACTGGCGAGACCTATTTAACCTAGAGCTCTGATACCAACTTGTCACGACCCCAAAATACCCAGTCGTGATAGCGCCTATCGTGAAATCAGGCAAGCCACACATTTCATTTATTAACAGATATTTTCACAAAGTCCATTATATTTGCAGAAAAAGTCTCATATTTACAAAGCATTTAAGAGTTTAATCATTATTAAAAACATAAGTAAGAGAAAACCCAAAGGCAGATCTAGTGTCACCGATTCATGAGCTACTACATCGAATATCAAAATACAATGCCGACATAAAGTTGTCTGAAATAAATAAATATGACAGGTAGATAGAGAAGGAGATAATCGAGGCTGCAATCGCTAGCTGCCACCTCGATGCCTCTAAAGGAACTCTGACACCCGTTCAGCAACCACTACCGGGTCCCAATATACCTGGATCTGCACACAAGGTGCAGGTGGGAACGTGAGTAAACCAAATCAGAAGTAACGGGCCCAAACTACGGGCTAAGAGGTATTGATGGACTGAACCTCAATAATTGTTATGAAAAAAATACACATAATTTAGACATGCTCACAGTTTCAATATATAATGAAAATAGAATATGACCGATATGATAAGTAACCCAGGTATATCTCAGTACCCTATATGCAACCGTATCAATAGTGTGTAAATGCACGTAGTGCTCACAATTCTCACACAAAATTCCACTCAGTACTGTGTATGGCTCTCAGGCCCAGGGAAAGTCCACCCCGGAATATGCATAAACACCGGTGACCGTAGTCACTCAGTACTGAGGAAAAGGACACTCCAGCCCCCACGGAGAAGAACCATCTCCGTAATACAACACTCGGATAAGATCTATGTCCAGGGATGATCTATCCCTCACATATCATCAACTTCAGACAAGATCCATGTCTAGGGAAGGTCCATCCCTCAATATCAATGCGCTCAATGGGGGTGTAAAGACTCCGGAGGGGCTCCTATTGGCCCAAGCACTATATCAAGCCAACGAAGGCATGATCAGAGTATCGATGCGATGTGCAGTCTGATCTCACAACTGTCTCAATAACAGGCTCTCGCCTCACTCAGTCATTACTCTCCAGTCTCGCGCACATGGCTCACACATACATAAACTAGCCTGAAACAGTGATAAATATATATAATCAACAATTACCTAGACTGAGGCATGAAATGATATGCTATGACAGGACTGAGTATACAAAGTCAATTAAACACACAAGGAGACAGCAATATACGACCACTTGGGTCTCAACATTTTCGACTTGAATCCCTAGCAATTGACTTAGCATGATTTCTAGCATGTTCACATTAACCACGTCAATAAAAGTATGGATATCGGTCCGAAATAGCTACTAGATGGTTCCATGGGATGAGCCAGGTCACAAATCACTCGGTGTATACCTGCACGCCCGTCACTTGGCATGTGCGTCACCTAAATTATAATCATATAACATATAGCTCGGGGTTTCGAACCTTCAGAACCAAGTTTGGAACCGTTACTGTCACGTACCAAAACTAAGGGACGAGACCGGCGCCCAACCAGATGATCCCGGTCAAGCGGACCTGGATTGCCTTTCCTACCTAACGTATCACCCCGTGTTCATTATATACATTATTCCACATGAATTAGCAATTTAGAGTTGAAGCATAAATCTACTACTTGAGTTCATATTATCCTTTATCATTTCCACATTTGATAATCACAAAACATATAATAATTACGATTCGGACTATGATTACTAGTAAACACATTTACCGCCCAAAACACATATATGTACAACCCAGATCATGTCTACGTAGCCTCTAAGAGTACTAAGGGTTTACACAATACTTGCCAACAAGAAGGCCCCGGCTATACCTTAAAAGAAATAACATATACAAAAAAAATGACGGAGACTACACACGGCCCCGGGAGGATGTGGGGCTCACCGAATCTACTGAAGGTACGAAAGGGAAACACCACTATCGGCGATCTGAGATACCTGCTGTGGAACCACCTACATCCACATAAAAGATGTAGCGCCCCCGACAAAAGGGACGCTAGTACCATTGAATAAAACTAGCATGTATGAACCAAGTTTATTCCAAGTCGAATCAAACAATACACAATCAGCGAACATTTAGGGTAACCACACAAGTATACAAAAAACCACAAATGAAGATTTCACAGTTACTTGTTTCCATTTCTCAACTATTGCAGTGCGCAACCAGATCCCACTGTACATTATCATCTCATCCTTATTACCTCTCCACCCTTATTACTTCATGTTGCGGCGTAACCCGATCCCACCGTACAATCACCTTTCACCTTTATTACTTTGTGTTGCGGCGCGCAACCCGATCCTACCATACGTTCCCATTTCATAACAACAATCACCAACAACTATATCACAATCATCTTTATCATGAAGAACATAAGTTCATATCAACTAATAACTATGTGAAATCAAGGCACAATGATCCTTACCAATAAGAAATTCATATATGGTGTTGCCACAATCATTTAACTCAATAAAATCAGCCCATATTTACTTACATTATTTACTACACAACATTAGCACTTGGATACATTCAACACCTTTATTTCATTATCATTTCTTTCGTTTTACAGCACATCCTCTCATACCGATGTATTCAACATTTAATGAGCTTTACACATGGTAGGATAAGCACAAAGAATCACCCTCAATAATCTCAATTAGCATGGTAATTGACTTTAAGAAAATCAGAGAATGAATTCGTACAACTCGACACAGCAGGACAAACAATTCACCTATGCTTAAGCAAGAATTTCATACCGTGTAGTCGGACACCAACAAGGTAACTCTACAAATATTAAAGTTAGCCATACATACCTTGATTTGGGATTTTTCCTTAATTTCTACCACAATTCACCGGACCTTATAGCACCTTCAATCTAATTCACAATGTGGCATAATTTAACTTAGAATTAGGAACAATGATCATGTGTTGAACTCACTTGATCATTATATCAAACACTAAGTGTTCTTTTAGATTGAAAAGGCCTCTTTTTGGTGAAAGATTACTCTAACCCATTTCTTTTTACTAGATTAAGATAAGTTGGTTACATGCATGCAATGTCACGACCCAAAATCCCTATGGTCATGATGACGCCGAACATCAATGTCAGGCGAGCCAAATATTAATTAATTGAAATAACTTTCCGATTTTAACATTTAAGAAAAACATTTTCTTTCACTTTATTACATATTAACCAAATAAAAATATGTTAGTTAAAAACAAGGGTTTGAATACTACACTTTAACAAATATAACCCAACACATCCCAACATACCCTAGAGCCTGGTGTCACAAGCACATGAGCAATTTCTAAGAATTTATACAAACATCACAAAGCCCGTCCGGAATACAAATTGGACAAGGGAATATAAACTGAAAGTAAATACAGTAGGAGGGAGACTCCGTCAGCTGCGGATCGACTCCGGATGATGCAGCTTGCCTAAGTATCTGAATCCTCCATGTTGCTATGAAAGTACATGTGCAATAAAAATGCACATCAAGCGTAGCATGAGTACAAAAACAATGTGTACTCAGTAACTCGCCCGCCTAACCTCAAAGAGGTAGTGACGAGAGGTCGAATTAGACATTCACTAAGGGGAAGCAAATTAATTAACAGCATAAGATGAACACGATAAGCATGTAAAGGTAGTAAAGCAACAACACATATATAAGGCACTGAAATCCAAGTAAATACTGGAAATAAACAAACAGTCACCGCTTTCTCATTATTTTTCCAAAATATCTTAAATAAACAATTTCCTCTTTATTTTCCCCCAAATATCTTATCACTTCAAAAACCATGAAGATAATATTAAACACGTTAGCATGAACATACAGGATAAGGACAACCGGCCTGAGCCATCATAATAATCATCTATGTGAACTGTCGATGGTCGAATTANCAAAATAGTATTTAAACCCCTTTTTTTTGAAATTCACTCGCCGAGTTTTATATAACGTCTAATAACACAACTTTATTCGGAAATACAATTGCCCGCAAGGGAAATAAATTCTCTTTTTAGATGATTTAGAAAATAAACTCTAATCTTCCTTAGTCAGTAAATTGCGATTCTGGTTATATTAGCATCATAATATCACAGACAAGATTACAGGTATAACAGGTAAAACATGCTAGTGGGTCCTAGGCTACCCGGACATGGCATAATAGTAGCTACATAAGGACTCCAGTCACCTCATGCGTACGTAGCCTCGCAAATAGTAACACATACTTAATTAGTTCACCTAGGGGGACAATTCCCCTTCACAAAGTTAGAAAAGAGACTTAACCTCGCTCTGAAATTCCAATACCGGCTTCCAAGCCCTTCTGATGACTCCAATGAACGCACAACACTCCGAAACTACCACATAACAACAAAGAAATGAAAATTCATCCTAATACTCACAACAAATTCAAATTATATACTTTCCCAATCCCGCTCGGAGAAATGACCAAAATGCCCTCGAGCCCACGTGCCCGAAAATCTGGAATTCTCGAAGATACATTCTACCCATAGCTCTACTAGTTCAATCATACAATTTACTCTATGTTCCATGCTCAAATTCGTGGCTAAATTCCAAACTTAAATTTTTCTAGGTTTCTTCAATATTTTCCCAAATTCATACCAATTTCCATGTCTAATCCATGCATATAATCTTGTATTTAACTTACAAACGGGAGAAATTTACTTACCTACATGCTTGACGAAAATCCCCCTTGAAATTATCTCCAAAATCGTCCATGTTAAATTAAAAATGGGTGAGAAATGACAAAA
The DNA here is from genome assembly GCA_005239505.1 of Nicotiana paniculata. Classification (NCBI taxonomy): domain Eukaryota; kingdom Viridiplantae; phylum Streptophyta; class Magnoliopsida; order Solanales; family Solanaceae; genus Nicotiana; species Nicotiana paniculata. The sequence continues at coordinate 313 of ML356092.1, read as the reverse complement.
AATCGACTTCAAAACATTCTGCCCAGGCCTCCCTTCGCACATGCGGTCCAATAGCCTCTCATGCGGCTCTGCACCTGCGGAAATTCCATCGCAGGTGCGGCTTTGACTCAACCCAGCATCTCTCGCTTCTGCGGTCCCTTCTTCGCACCTACGCTTCCGCAGGTGCGACCAATCTTCCGCACATGCGGCCTCCTCAGCTCCAGCCCAAAACTCGCACCTGCGGCGCCCTTAGTCGCACCTGCGGCTCCGAACCTGTGGTCAAAGCCTCGCAGGTGCGGTTACACCAGATGACATCAACCTTCAGCCTTCTCTA
>ML356091.1:0-11802 GCA_005239505.1 Nicotiana paniculata | reverse complement strand
ATTAAATGTAGTAGTTTTGCATGACCAAGATTAGCATTAGGTTTTGTTTAGTTAGTTTCCTTTTTGTGTTAATTTCTGGACATTTCTATCTTGTTAAATTCTGTCAATAAACGAGCATGAACAATTAATCGATTAATTCCCTGAATTCATAGTTTAAAATGTGTGTTAGTAAAAAACAGCCCCTATTGTTTGTTTTTGTTCATGTTTTGTTTGAGGTCGTAGTGTGATTTAGCCTTGATTTGGATGCCTATGATTAGTCTCAATTGTATGATTAGCTTCCAATCAATCACAGTTTAAATTTCAACTTTTAGTTTAAAATTGGTATATTCAACTAACTCAAACAAACTGACTCCTCTTAGGTTCAAGTGAAACTTAAACATGTTTAATACAAGAAAACTGACTAATTTTAACAAATTAATTAACTCTCATTAATCGACCAAAATCCTAAACAAGTTAAAATCAGTCAATAATGAGAAATTAATGAACCAATAAAGCTAAAAATCACTTTTGAAACAATGTTTAGTCATGATTTAACCTAGACTTGTCAAGACTAGTTTAGTTAACAATAATCTCCCACAATCACTTGTTTAATAGGTTAACCTAGTCTAATAGTCTCTTAAAAAACTATTTAAGTCCTAAGACATGTCCAGGACAACTAGTTGGGATTAATTAGCTAACCTGATCTTAATGAATTAACCAAGCTTCTGATTTCAGATCATTAGTTTGAATTAGTCAAATTGAATCAGTATTGACTTGGGTTAAGAAGTTAATTGGCCCAAATTGATTAACAAGTTAATATCTAATGATCCTAGCTAAGTAGAAGGCTAACTAGAGTTAACTAACCAAAGTCCAAGTAATAACCCAAGTGAGTTTAACCCTGATTACCCAATGGTAAATTGAGGGACTCCAAAGGGGTATATTAGTTAATGTAGTTAAGAAATCAGAATTTGAAGGATAAAAAGGTCTTTTGGTAAGAAAGAATGTTCAAGAAGATAAGGTTAGAGAGCTGTACATGTACTATTTCAGCCTAATAGGATAAGGAATATCCTCCAAAGATGCTACCCTGAATTTCCCTATAAATAGACTAGGATATTAAGAAGATAAGGGGACTTTTTTTTTTGGAGAGACTTTTTTGGATAGACTTTTCTGGACATTCTTGAGCTGTTAGGATAAAAAATCCTCCCCATTCTCAGAAATACTATCTCAACTTAAGAGGTTTTGAGAAGAGGAGTACTATTAGAAGAATCTGATTTCCTTTTTAAAAAACAAGTTCATAAGGATATGGCCTAGTTTCAGTTGCTATTCTCTCTGTTTGAATTTTGAGGTTTTCTGGAAGTTTTTTCTTTCAAGTATTCACTCAATATCTCTGAGGGGTATTCTTGCTGGACTGGTTGGTTTTCTCTGGGATTTCTGCTATTTGTTGCAGATTTATCTTCTTCCTTGATGTTATTGTTCCCACTTGACCTTTATTTGGTCAAGTCTTTTTGTTATTCTCTCTCTAAAGGTATGTATCAGTTCATCTCTTCTTAATGAAATTTTTGGACTGGAATTCTCATTTTTCTGCTCATTGTGTAAAACTGTTTGCTCTTGACAAATGAAGTTATTGTTCTTGTTTTGATTAAGTGTGACTGTGCAGATGTTTCATTTATATTCTATGAGTGTGATAGGCAGTGTTTCTGGTGTTAGCTTTCCTCCTGTTAGTGCATGATTGTTTGCTTAAGATTATGTGTGATGAGTACTCATGTTCCTATGTTAGGAAACAAGCTGCATTAAGGTGTTGAATCTGACCTCCTCTATGATCAGATTCCATCAATAAGAGTGCAGAACCCATGTTTTTTTAAATTAATTAAGTCTCCTTGGTCAATAAAGAGATTTCAACAAGTAAATCTCTAGATAGGCTAGTATTAGCACTAGGGTAGATGAGTTTGACTCATTGATAGTCAAGTTCACCCCACAATAGTGCACAAAAGTAGTATAAATGGCTGAAGTTTACCCTTCAAAAGAGGTATAAAGTATGTAGTTGTTAAGGGCATTAGAGTGAGAATCTGAACCCTTGGATGATCAGATTCATCCTCTAAAAATGCCTAGATAAGCAAAGTTCTTATGGAGTTTAGAACTATGTTAGTACTAGCGCTTGGGTAGATGAATCTGAATCTTTAATAGTCAAATTCACCCCATGGTAGTGCATAAACAGTAGTTTAGCTTGCTGAAAATTTTCCTTCAAAGGATATAAGTGTGTAACTAGGAAGGGCCTTACGGAAAAGAATCTGAACTTGCACAGTGGTCGGATTTACTCCTCAAAGTGCCAATAGTGGCCAAAGTATTTGACCAAATACTAGCCGAAATAAGCATGACTATAAAAGTCTAAACAAAGCAGCATCATTGGATTTGAATCTGACCCCTTCTATGGTCAGATTCAGTCCAGCCAATGCACAAGAGAATTTTGTTATAGTTTGACATCATTAGAGTCAAATTTGACCCCGTTAATGGTCAGATTTACTCTAAAAGATGCATAACATATCTATTATTGAGATAGTTAGGGATTGCAAACGAAAAGCTGCAAATGTACAGTACGAAGAATCCAGACGTGGAGCAACTATTTAGGATTTCCATTTTTTTAAGTTTTTCCTTGATATTCATGAAAAAAATGTATTTTACAGAAGCTGTATTTTCGCTTCAGAAAACTGTAATTTGTTCATTTATGCATTTGGAATCTTGTAATTCAAGGGACTGGACTGTATATTCATTTTGTTTTTTTTAGACTTTTAGTTTATAGTGTTCAAACAAAATTTTGAGGCAATTTTTTTNGGCAATTTTTTCTGGAGCTTTGAATCTGTTTTGCTCTAAAAGTAGTTCAAGGATAAAATAGGTGTTTAATCAAAAAGAGGAAATGGTATTCAAATCAGTCCACATGAAACCTTTCGTAAACATTTTCTTGGATTTTCAGAAGCGGTTGTTTCAAGAATTCAGTTGTTTCAATATAAGTTGATTTAGTAGATTATTTTTAGTACATCTCGTATCCTGTTAAATTTTCTGAAATCGATGTATGAACACTTTTGAACCTTGAAGCATGTGATTAGGTTATCTAAAATTGATAAAAACTGTTAATTTAGAACCGGTAAAACTGCATGTGCTATGTTCTTCGTTAGAGATTACAAAGTTCCAGAAAAAATAAAGTAATTTTAGTTTACCAATTTGAAGTGAGACCAGTATATAATTTATTTATGTGTCTATAATTCTTATAGGTGTACGTATACTACACGAATGAGGTGCATCTTGATTAACACATTTTCTATCATTTACCAAACTAGAAAGTGAAGACCTTTAAGATTTGATTAAGAGTTGAATTTCCTAACCGGTAGTCTTCTCTCATAAATAGCCAAACTAGGATGGCCTAACGTGATAAAACGAGGCTAGATGAGGCCATAGCCTATAAGATGCTCTTTTAGAACAACGAATATCGTTTAGGAGATCTTCTAGGTAGAATGGCTACCCTTAGTTCGAAACTTTGATAGAAAAATCAAATATTATACCGAAGCTACCTAACCAACATTCGGGAGCGACAACTCATGTCCCCGTCTTTAAATTCAAAATTATGATAAAAATCACATGTTGTAATTACGGGTGCATTTCATGTGGCGTAATTATAATGTGTTTAAAAACAACAAGTGCACGCCATCGTGACTTGTCCCAAGATAAATCCATAAATATCAAAAATTATTTACATACCCCATAAGCTAAAAATACCTCTTTTAGATGAAAAATCCCAAAAACCTAGAGAATAATCGAATATCGCCTCAAATAGGCATATTTAATCGTCATGACCATAGTCATATAATCTACACTCGGGTGTGGCAACTCATGTCCCCGACTCTAACTCAAAACATTAATTAAATAAGCATGTTGTAAATCGCGGGTACATTTCATGTGGCGTGGTTTGCAACGTGTCCAAAAATAACAAGTGCACGTCAATCGTGACTTGTATTAAAATAATTCCATGAATATTAAAAAGCGGATAAAAAGTAAAAGCACAATAGGTTTAAAACATGTAAATAATTAGATAATTAGGCCAAATATTAATAGTTAAGCGACCGTGCTAAAACCACGGAACTCGGGAATGCCTAATACCTTCTCCCGGGTTAACAAAATTCCTTACTCAGATCTCTGGCCGCAGAAAAATCAAAACAGAGTTAAAATTTCCTCGGTTTGGGATTTCAATAAAATAAATGGTGTCCCGGAACACCGTAAAATCCGGGTGGCGACTCTGAAACTAATAAATAAATCCCAAATCCGCATAATGTCACTTAAATTGGAAAAACTCCCGTATCCAATCCCGTGTCGGAAAAAGGAGGTGTGACACATTCATCATCATTTTTTTGCTTCTTTTTCCTCTTTCTTTTTCTGTTTTTTTTTTCATTTTTCAATTTTTCTTTTTTTTTTCTTTTTTCTCTTTTTTTTTGTTTTCCAATAACAATTTCGGGTTCCAAATAGGGTAATCAAAGAAGAGTAACCGGCTCGAAGGGTTTGCAAAAGGGTTAATGGTGTTTGGGTAGCGAGAATGAAAGCCTTCGTCATCCCAACCGGAGAATATTTGAAAATATATGGAGGATCAAATATAGTACCTTTTGACTGCACATGCGTTGACAGTTGTTTCAGGGATGTTTTCTTCGAGCCCTAAGTACAACACACTCTTTTGGCAGTACTCTTGTTGCAATGCATGGACCTTTCCAAACTAAACAAATTTTCCTTTGGCTCTTCCGATTCATTGTTTTTCTTCCTTGACCTAACTTCATTTGCATTATTTCGAAGTCTGGCAGCGTTTTAGGATCTTTTGACTGCACTTGTGTTGACAGTCATTTCAGGGATATTTTCTTTGATGTATCCCAAGTACAAACGCACTCTTTCAGCAGTACTCTTATAGTAATGTATGGATCATTCCAATCTGAACCAATTTTCCTTTGGCTGTTCCGATTTATTGTTTTATCTCCTTGGCATAACTTTATTTGCATTCTGATTCTTGATTCATTTTTTCGAAGTCTGACAGCATTTTAGGATCTGGGCATGAAGTCCACAAGCATGTCATGTTATTGAAATATGCATTTAAATAGAACTGAAAGTAGAGTAAGAATGAGATAAGATTAAGAAAAGAGACATTCTTGGAAAATGAAATATTAATTCCATTTGATTTTTTCATTTTTATTTTATTTTGATGATTTTTTTTTAAAAAAAGGATAGAAGGGTTTACATTGGAAAATAATACAACAAAGTAAAACATCCGGATCACACCCTGAGATAATCCGGACGCAGAAAGGATAGCAAGACTGGCTACCGAGACTCCCATTTGATGGGGGAACTTTCAGGCTTGGCGACCATTTTTTGGCTTTTCTTCTGTCTCGGCAATGGCTGCAATGGACATCAGTACCGGATCAAATTCTTCATCCTCACATATCATTCCGGCTACTGGCCCAGTATGAGCAGGCAGGGGATTGTTCATCATATTAGGGTCTTCTTCATCTCTAAGCACTATTGCCTGGACCTCGATGATATCTTCCACTGCTCTTTTAAGAGTCCAACAATCTTCAGTGTCATGCCCCACTGCTCCTGAGTGGTATTCACATCTAGCATCAGCTCGGTATGAGGGGGACTCAGGGTTCGGCCAGTTTGGAGCCACTGGTTCTAGCAGACCTAGCCTGATTATCTTTTGAAACAAACTTGAATACGATTCACCGATAGGGGTGAAATGATTTATTTTGAAGGGCTCTCTTGGGCGAGGATTGTATTGGGGAACATTTGATTGGGATTATATGGAGCTTGGTAAGGATGGACATTTCTGGGAAGTGGAGTTTGGTTTTGGATATAATTTTGTGGTCGCGTATAAGATTGTGTGTTCATCACCGCATAGGGAGGCGGTGCCATGGAATATGCAACATCATCTTGATAGGGATAATAGTGTTGTGGGACGTTAGGAATCATGTATGATTGGTTGAATGCCCTGCGGGCCCCCTTCGAGCTCGAAGCCATCATGGCTCCCTCTTCTATCTCGTTTCTGCTTAACAAACCCCCCGAACCATTTTGAATAGCCTGTGATGCATCCTTAAGAGCAGCTTGGCTCAAAATTCGGCCCGTTTCTAAACCACTTTCTACCATCTCCCCAATTTTGATAGCCTCGGCGAACGGTCTACCCATAGCAAATATCATGTTCTGGAAAGAGTCCGCCTCTTGGGCCTGTAGGAAGGCCATAGCCATTTCTGCTTCGTCCATTGGAGGCTTTACCCTGGCAGCTTGCTCACACCATTTGACAGCATATTCGCGAAAGCTCTCCGCCGTTTTCTTTTTCAAATTAGACAAAGAGTTCCTATCAGGAGCGATGTCCACATTATACTAGAATTGGCGGACAAAGTCTGAGGCCAACTCGTCCCACACATGCCAATAGGTAATTTCTTGATCCATATACCATTGAGCAGTGATTCCGGTGAGGCTTTCTCCGAAGTAGGCCATTAGCAACTCCTCTTTTCCACCATCACCCCTCAGCTGGTTACAATATCGTTTAAAGTGAGCCATCGGGTCTCCGTGCCCGTCATATTTTTCGAACTTTGGAATTTGAAACCAACCGGCAGGTGAAGATGTGGAAACATGCATAAATCGGAGTAGGAGATACTCTTCTGACCACTCAAACCCTGCATGTTCTTTAAGCTTTGCTCTAGGCTTCTCATCTTTCGAACCATTTCTTCCTGCTCGGGATTTCTCGTTGTTTTTTCTTGACCCATGAGAAACTCATATTGCGGGTGCTGAGGGCATGGGTTTGGCCTGGGCACTGTTGGATGTGCCGTAGTGGAGGCTGGTGGTGCAGCGAACATTGCTGGATGTGTCCTTGAACCCGGCGCCTGGGGGTGATCCACATAAGGAATTTCCGGACCATTAGGCGGCATTAGAGGGTGGCCACACGGGAAGAGTGAGTTGGGAACAAGGACGTTGGAAAACTCATCTGAACTGGGGATCAACTCAGGAAAATCAGGGATTACACTTGGAGGTTCCTTACCATTAGACCAGGCGTCCCACATTTCCAACATGCAGCGACGCAACATTCTGTTTTCTTCAGCAATTGCTGATTCTGAATGTGGAATAGCCGATGATGGGCTACCCTCGGGACTGATGATTGTCAGATTACTTGCGGAGGCCATCTTTACCTTTGGATATTGTAAAGGACGAGAAGCCACACTACCACAAAACCAACCACCAAAACCTGGCTAATTTGCACACCAAACAACCTTGTTAGTTTTGAGACATTTATCATATAGGAAATCGCACGTTGGGATGCAATGCACCTAACAGTTAAACGCTTCTATCATGTGTTTGAACAGTTGCATTTTTCATCCCGGCATTTAAATGTCTCTTTGCATTTTTGTCTCTCCCCTTTTTTTTTCTTTTCTTTTTTTCATATCTCGGTTTCTTTTTCTTTTTCTTTTTGTTATTCTTGTTCCTATTTTTTCTCAGTTATTTTTTCACTCTTTTCTTTATTTTTCACTCAATTTTCTTTCTCTCCTTCCTTTTTCTTGTTTATTTTTTCACTCAATTTGTTTATACCTATGATCGAATCCGATGAGGATTGCCTACGTATCAGGACGCCGCATGAATCAGATCTTGCGTAGTTCGGGAAGAGCGAGAATGGAGTAAATAAGCTAACTCTCTCTTTTTTTTACTTTTATAAAAACTTAGACACATTTTTTTTGAATTTCGTTTCTCTTTTTTTTTATTCCGCTTTAAATTTTTGAAATAAAAACTTCTAAAGAAAAAAGGAAATATTTTTGGATTGTTGTTTCTGATTTTGTTTTTTAGAATTTTGGAAGAAAGACTTCTTTAGAAGAAAGAGAATATCTTTTTCGATTTTTGATTTTTTTTTTTTGTTTTTAGAGAAGAAAAAGACTTCTGAAAAGGTTTAGAAAAATATATAATTTTTTTTACTCGATTTTGATTGGATTTGTTTTCTTCTTCTCTTTTTTTTTTATTTTAAAAAATGACTTCTACAAAGAAAATATTTCAATTATTCCCGAGTTTTCTTTATAGTTTCCAAAGCGAGCTTCTTGAAGAAAAGCGAAAATATTTTTTGGCTTCAAATTTTCAATTATTTATGACATTTTCGAAAGAAGACTTCTAAAGAAGAAAAGAAATTCTCTTTTATTTTTCTCTTTTATTTTTTTGATATTTTCTTTTTAATTTTTGGAAAATACTTCTGAAGAAGGGAAAACATTTTTTTAAAATTTTTTATTTTACTTTTTTTCTTGTTGTTTTCGAATGAAAGATTTCAAAAAAAAAAAGAAGATAATTTTTTGTGTTTTAAAAATCTCTTCCTTTTTCCTTATTTCTTTGGGATTTTCTGCGGGATTTGAAGGAAAATATTTTTTGGATTTTTTTTTGAAAATTGAGGTTGGGACTGATGATGTTTGCCTACGTATCTCACATACGGTGAGAATCAGACCTGCGTAGTTCGGCCAGCTTTGACGGGACCTAGGAAACATGACTTTTCTAAAACATTCACTTATTTTCTTTCTTTTTTAGACAGAGTTTCGAGGCATTTTTAAATATCCGGGCTTTCAAAAATCGGGTAAGTTTTCTATCCTACCTCACGCTTGATTTTTCTGTTATTTCTTTTCCTTTAACCGGTCGACAAAAAAGCCGAAACAAAATAATGTACACATATCCAGGTAGGATGCATCAGGATGGTCTTTATTTCGGGTTCACCTGTCCTAGACGGACCCAACCCCTGTGTTGTGTCCCCTAAGTCAAATGCATATGATGCAGATAATCGTTCCTACTAGAGATCTGGCATGAGGCTATGTTATTCNTTTACCGGCTTTGCAACTTGTCTGAACCTCGTTCTAAAATTTGGATATGACTCAAACAGAAAATAAGTCACACGAAGTGTACACTTCCCAGATGATTTAGAAGACTCAGAGAGAAGAGGGTTTCGGCACAATTTATATACAGTTCAGATAATTATTAATGCGGTAAAAAAGCGGCATTTAGCACATTAGGTTTAAACATGTAAAAATCAGATAATGAAAGCCAAAATATAACAGTTATTCTAAGCTCGAATTATGAACCCTGAACCAGAAGTTCTGGGTTCTCAATCCCCAGCAGAGTCGCCAGAGCTGTCACACCTCCTTTTTTCACCCCCGGATTAATGAAGGATATTAAGGGAGTATTTCCACTTTAAGTGACATTATCAGATTTGGGATTTATTTTAGTTTTTAGAGTCTCCACCCGAATATTTGACGATGTTCCGGGACACCGTTTATTAATTTTAGACTCTGTTTTATGTTGTCTACGAACCAGCAATCCGAGTTAGGAATTCTGTTAACCCGAGAGAAGGGGTTAGGCGTTCCCGAGTTCCGTGGTTCTAGCACGATCGCTTAACTATTAGTATTTGGCCTAAATTATTTGGTTATTTACATGTTTTAGCCTATTGTGCATTTAGCCTTTTTAATTCTAACTGCTTTTAATATTTATGGATTTATCTTGAAACAAGTCACAATGGCGTGCACTTGTTGTTTTGGGACACATCGTAACCGCACCACATGAAATGCACCCGCGATTACAACATGTGGTTTTATTATAGTTTGAAGTTAAAGTTGGGGACATGAGTTGCCACACACGAGTGTAGATTATATAGTCAAGACTATGATCGTGACGGTTTTAAAATTCCTAAACAACGGAGACTATCATGCAGGACAAAAAAAATCAAAATATTATCGGGTTTCAGTGAAAACTTAAAAGATGAAATTACCATTAATTAGAGTATCCTGTTGTACTCGCTGCCGGTAGACTATCGACGGGGCAAAACACAGAGAGAACTGGTGCTGCTGCTTTATACTCAGCAAACAAACTTCTTCAATAGATCAAAACATAAAGCTCCCAACATCATCAAAATATATGAATTCCAAATATAACAACCCAGTAAAGGACTCGAACATGACCCGCGACAGGAGCTCTCGAATGGCGACCTCGATGACCTTGACGGACTGAACATTTCAGGTGATTTTAAGACGGTTTGGGGCTGGTTTGGAACTGATTTTCAAGGTTGGTTAGGAGGCGTTTTTTAGCTGGTTTTGCTCGAGTTTAGAGGGTGATATTAGCTGTATTTTTTTTTGGAGTTGTTTCAGGTGATTTTTGGGAAGATTTTGGAGCTCATTTTCAGCTGGTTTATGGGTAGATTTTGGACCTTTTTTTTTCAGTTCATTTTTTGTCAGATTTCACAGCTAGTTTCAGCTGTTTTACAAGTGGTTTTGGCTGATTTTTATTAAGCTTTAGAAGTGATTTTCATGGCCATTTTGGGTGGTATTTCGATGGTCTTAGGGAGGAGCTAAGGTGGTTTTGAGGCTGAGATTTTTGGTTGATTTGCTGGGTGGTGGATGTCGTTGCTTCTTCTTCTGAAATGAGAGTCAGGTTTGCTCTTGTTTTGTGCGGAAGTTTTGATGAAAATGTAGAAGAAGGAGCCGCCCTGGGTGAAGGTAAGTAAGGTTTTTATATAGCAACCATTATGTGAGTATTCTTGGAGAGCAAGTAGCAATTTTGGATAAGATCAATTCAAAAATGTGAATCTTCAGTGTGAGAATGAGCATGTGTATATCTGGAAAAAAATAAAAATTAGTTAGAAGGAACCTTTGCTAAATGTCACTTTTCTATTGGTTTCTTATTTTTATTAATTTTTTGTTTTCTTTTAAGAGATAAAAATAGGTAAAAACAAAAAAAAAAAAAGATTCTACCCCTACTTAAATAACTAAAAATAATAAAGTAGAATTATTACATAACGTAATTGTTGAAAATATTAAAAATTGCCCTAAACTAAAGAAGAACTATATCTTCTTCTTTTTTATGGAAATCCTTTTTTTTTCTTTGTAAATGAAAATTAGAACTTATATTAAAAATGTAACTTTTTTTAAAATCATTTTCAATTTCCTTAAATAAAACCTTTAAAAGGGTAAAACAAAGTTTAAACATGTAAATTAAACTCAAAAATTATTTACATACTAAAAGATGATGAAAAATTCAAATATAGTCAAAAATTAGGTGCTCACACGTGTTTTTAAAGTATACTTTCCCAATAAATGTATTTCGAACTTAACTTCCAATAGAACAAGTGCACGACATCACCCTTCATGGTTTTACTCTCTTCCTTCCCATAGAAATCGATAGATACGTCACGTAAATTAAGCAAATTAAAGACATGGACAGTGCAACAACAATTGAGATAAAAGTCAAGTACAGGACAATAACAATAAGTCACACCAATATGTAAGTACAACAATAACAACTCAAAGTAAAGGCACAATGTATACATGGGGAAACATATATCACATCATAATGCATGTCCCTCGTCCTCAGCTGCACGGAAATACCCTTCGTGCCATGAGCTCACAATAATATGGCACGGCATCACCCTTCGTGCATTAGCACTCACTCAAAGTATCATGCACGACATAACCCTTCATGCATTAGCACTAACTCACAGTATCACACACGACATCACCCTTCGTGCATTAGCACTCACTCACAGTATCACGCACGAAATCACCCTTCGTGCTTTTACTCTCAATAATATGGCAAGTCATCACGCTTCGTGTTTTTAGTTTCAATAACTTGTTGGTCGAAATCCCAATGCACACGCAAGTGTACGTGGTCGACAAGTAATATAGGATTTAAGTCCAGATATCGTACCCACAGAGACTTGTATAAACTACTAACTAATTTACTCCAATTATTCTTTACCCAAGCCAATATAAGATCAATGATGTATTAATTTAT
>ML356089.1:0-30967 GCA_005239505.1 Nicotiana paniculata | reverse complement strand
TGATAATTTTTCTCTGGGTGGTTTCCTCCATAATATGAATAATGAGGATCAAAAGTAGAATTACCAATATCCAAACTCTCATGATTCCATGATGCCGTGTTTTAACAAATAAAACTAAAATAAAGAAAATAAAAATCAATTACTAAAAAAATTACAACTACACTTGATAATATGTACAATTACAGCTACACTTGATAATACCGTTAATTCCCCGACAACGGCGCCAAAATTTTATCACGCTCAACTATGTCTATTAAAAGATTAAGCGGGCGTTGCAAATATAATCCGGGGTATTATGCCCAGAGTCGATCCCACAGGGAATTTACGTATCAAGCAAGCTGTTAAAATACCCAACTATCACTTGAGCNTAATTGATGGCCATTCAATTAACTACAACAAGAATGTAGTTGAACAAATAGAGATTAATCAACCAATCAAAACTATGTCAATATCACAATAAGTTTACCTTCCAACGGGTTCTACCAAAACCCTATATTAAAGAAGTTAGCTAAACAAGTTCATAAGAATAAAATCTAAACTAACTTCCATAATTAAACTACCAAGTAATGAAGAAAATCTGTACAAATCGATGTTTTGTCGTCCGAATCTCTTCTAATCTCTTCTGTCTCTTCAAGTTGTGTTGTTTGGTGTCTATTTATATGTTTAGGGCGAACCCTAATCATGTGGGAGACNAACGCCCCCTAACGCCAGGTAAGGTCAGGCTTTAGGGGGCAAACGCCCGGCTATCGCCCGGGTGTCTCCTTTTGCGTATTTTTGATGTATTTGCATCCCTTTAGCTCCGTTTCCATCTCCAATTCACCTACACATAAAATAAACTCTATTAAGAACATAACAAGTGTATTTTTATCATTAAATCACCTCAAATGTTCGGTATATCACATGTTAAACTATGCATTTTAGCCTCGCATCAGTCTACCTCGCACATACCGTAAGCATGCTTCAATTTGGGTTATTGTAGACCGACTGACAAGGTCCGCGCATTTCCTACCAGTAAAGACGACAGATTCTGCATAACAGTATGTGCAGTTGTACATTAAAGAAATAATCAGATTGCATGGTACTCCAGTTTCAATCATATCTAACAGAGGCCCTCAGTTCACGACGCATTTTTGGCAAGCATTTCAGAAAAGATTGGGTACCAAGGTCAATTTTGAGCACCACTTTCCATCCACAAACCGATGGCCAGGCAGAAAGGACCATTCAGACTCTCGAAGATATGTTGTGAGCATGTGTTATAGATTTTAGAGGTAATTGGGATGATCACTTGCCACTTATAGAATTTGCTTACAATAACAGTTATCAGGCTAGCATCGGTATGGCTCCTAAAGAAGCGTTGTATGGGAGAAGATGTAGGTCTCCAGTGGGTTGGTTTGAACGAGTAGAGGTGTCCTTGATTGGCACAGAGTTTGTTTGTGAGGCCTTAGAGAAATTTCAGCTAATCAGAGAAGACTGAAAGCGGCTCAGAGCCGTCAAAAGTCCTATTCTGACAAGAGGCATTGTGACTTAGAGTTCATGGTTGGTGACAAGGTGTTTTTGAAAGTGTCACTAATGAAAGGAGTTATGAGGTTTGGTAAGAAGGGGAAACTTAGTCCTAGATTTATCGGACCTTATGAAATTCTAGAAAAGAAAGGAAATGTGGCTTATGAGCTAGCGCTGCCCGTTGAGTTTTCCTCTGTTCATCCCGTCTTTCATGTGTCTATGCTTAGAAATTACATTTATGACGAGTCACATATAATTCCTGCCGATACCGTAGAAATTAAAGAAGGCTTGACTTATGAAGAACTACCTATAGAAATTCTCGATAGGCAAGTAAGAAAGTTGAGAACAAAAGATATAGCATCGGTAAAAGTTTTGTGGAGTAATCATGATTCAAAAGAGGCTATGTGGGAAGTCGAGGAAGATATGAGGAAGAAATATCCATATTTATTTGAGGAAAAAGGTATGTGAACCTAGGTTTGGTTTGACATATACTTTATTTATTAAATACAAGTTAGCATGTGTTTATGTCCTTGCTAGATTATACTGAGTTGTTGAAGTAATTTAGTTTTTGTCAGAGTATATTTAGCTATTTAACAATTTAGTGCCATGCCAGAGTACCTTTAACTGATTAAAGTGATTTACTTTTGCTGACGTGTTGTGCTTTAGATTCATGTTAGTTATTGCGGTACCTCCTTGCCGGAGTGTGAGTAATTAATTTATGAGTTGTGTATGGTGCCTATGAATGGACCGTTATAGTATATTTGGTTGTTATTGGTGTAGTTGTGGTATTTGTGACAGGGATATTTTTGTGGATAGTCCAATTTACAAGGGAAACACTGCCGAAATTTTTGAAAATTTAGGGAGTTAGCCAAAATTTTGAGTCCCGTGGAAGAGTGAGTAGTGCTAAGAAAATTTAAGAGGTTCAAGGACCGAAGGAATGATTCTTAGCTTAAGAATAAGGCCCTAGCAACATTCGAGGACGAATGTTTTTAAGGAGGGAAGATTGTAACACTCCTCAAATTTATAAAAGTTTTGAGACACACTAACTATAGAATTACATTATTATTTTTATTATTATTACTATTATTTTATCTTGCCTATAGTGAATATATATATATATATATATATATACTTAAATAATTAGATATACAATTAGAGAAACATTAATAATTTTAATATTAGTAATTACTAAAAGTATGTATAATTAAATACTACTTAAATCAAAAAACAAGAAGGAAAAAGGTAAAAGTAAGCCCATAAAAGGTTGTCGGCCAAACATAATAGCCTCAAAAGAGGCGTGAATAAACATTACCCAAAAGCAAACAAAATTAAGCTAACCCAAGGCAACGAAAAACAGAGGCAACAACCCAAGGCAACGAAAAACAGAGGCAACAACCCAAGGCAACGAAAATTCTAGGGTTCTTCATAACTCGCTTATTCTTATACTCATGTATATAAATTTCTCTATTCTCTATTACCCTGCAGTAGTAATAGGTAGGAGTTGAATAGTGATTTCCCTTCTTTCTCTATATCAACAATAAATTTCATGTTTAGGTGTAAAACTTTAAAATTGATTAAAATACACTAGTTATTGTAGAATCGATTGTTTGACTGGTGTCAATTGGACTGGGGTCTACGTATTGGCTCAAGAAGTTTGAGGTGAGATGATATAACCCTTTACCAAAGTGGTTTAACTCACAAAAGTATGCATATAAAGTGTTTGATAAATTGGCTAAAAGAGTGAATATGTACTTAATTGAAGTGAGTGAGTTACTATTAGCTTAGACTTATTTTAGTTAAAGTTAGATGATTTATTTTGATATATGTGCATAAATTTTTAGATTTTTGTGTTATTCTTATATGACATTTTCATGTTAAAAATTCATGAAAAAGCAAGAATGTTTAGAAATAATTTTGAATGTTTATTTCATTCTTATGTCATACCTTACATTTAAGAATTCTAGAATAAGTATGTTTGAAAGATTTAGACTTGAAAAGTCACAATAAGAAGTTTTAGAAAGAAAAGATTTTTGGGAGTATCTTTTATTCTGAGAAGGGGACATCGTCCAGGCCGAGGGTCCTGACCAAGGCATTGACTTCCTGAAACTACTTGTGCCAAAGTAGGGAACCGAGGGTCTCGTTGCTGAGAATTTACTTAGCCATGATAAGGTATGATACATGAGCGCTGAGAACCATGAAGCGAGTGGCAACTCGTGGATTGGGCCTATTCGATCAGGTTGGGATCGAACTCATGCCGATCACACGATGACTAAGACAGAAATAGGTCAGGATAGTTGGAACTCCCAAAGTATAAAGAGAAGTATTTTTTTATTTTTTTTATTTGTTTGAAAACGAAAAGAAATTCTTTTAGAATATTCACAAACTACTAATGCAGTTATTTAGAATTGTTCTTAGAAACATTATGTTTTCTATGCATTTAGAACCTTTGCTCATAATGTATATATTATTCAAGCTTTGTCCCTGTCGTTGGTACTGACATTCTCTTTTGGGAACCTACGTTGGTCTGCGGTACAACGTAGGAACCCGTTTTACAGGCGAACAGGCTACGGGTTAGGACTTCCATCTCTTCCAGTGCTATTGGTGAGCTCCACTTTTGTTCGTGGAGTATTCTTTAAATTCATATTTATCTAGCTATTTCTTTGTTTACTTAGAGAACTGGCCAGGAAATCTCATGTCCTGAGCAGTGCGTCAGTTTATCAGTAGAGGCTTCATAGACATAGTCGTGGGGTTAAGATTCAGATATTTTTGATAATAACTTAGTAGTATTTCATTGTTTTCTACGAATAAGTTTTGGAGTTGGTTTATTTTAGATATTTAGATTAATAAAAAGAATTTGATTACAGTATTGCCTTATTGCATATAAAGTTTGAAGTTATAATAGATTTGATAAGCGCAGATGGTTCGCTCGGTCATGTTAAGTGATCGGGTGCCGGTCCCGGCTTGTTTAGAAAACGGGTCGTGACATTCTCAAATGTCAATTCCATTGGTTTGTTCTTGATTTTCCCCTTCCATATTTCATTTGTTGGTTTTTCACCTAATTCTTTATAAGTTTTCTGAGTTTTTAGTTTTCACATATTTTGGTAACACTTTTTTTTTCTTATCTTGAACATTATATGCTTAGACATAAATACGTTAATTATGTGAGTATTTGTGTTTTACTTGATTTCATAAACATTGTTGTTATGTCTATAGTTGAATACACATATTGTTAGTTCATATGCAGTTCAAGCACAAATCCAAACAAACTAAAAAGACAAAAATAATTGAATAAATTAGTATTACGCAAAATATTTATTGTTTAGTGTCAGTACGTGGGCGATAGATCATTGATATTTGACTATTTCATTGTAAGCTATCTCCGGCCTTTTCCTGTGTAACTAGATTACAAGACAATTCTAATAAAGCATAGAAAAGTTTTATAGTAAATCTAAATAGCTCTAGATTATGGACGTGCGGCAAAAGATATTCTCATATATATGACTTATCACTCTGCTATTATCACCTCCTTGCTCTTGCAGATAAGATCCTCTATATATTTGAGAAAAATAAAGTTACACGGGGGCGGACCTACGTGGGGAGGTAAGGGATCACGGGAATCCGTTAACCTCGACAAAAATATAGTATATGTATTTTGTACTTATATATATATATATATATCCATATATATATATATATATATATAGTAAGGACCCTTAAATATTTTATGTGTGCTCCCTAAATACAAAAGTTGGGCAGAAGAGTTGGTTAAAGGAAGCACTCAAAGTGCCTTAAATTCTGTGACGTCCAAGATTGAATCTCATCTCCTACAAATTTTATAATTCTATTGTACTTTTATTGTTTTTGAATTTAATGATTGTTTAATAAATTTTATTTTACTTGGAATCGTTTTTTTAGGAAGTTCTTGTTCTTATGAATTTAGATAACATATTCTTGGCGAAGTTTAATTTTTTTCAATCAATTTCTAGTTTTAAGAGACAATGCCTCGCATTTTATAGATGAGTTTGATGTGAAATAATCCCGACCCTGCTATGAGTGGATGATGTACTTAAGTTATATTAGTACTAAATTAATGATATTTGATAATATCGAAATTTGTATTTTAAAGATAGTTATCATAATCATTAAGTTTTTACAGATTTAAATGTCGAACTTTATTGTTAGCTAGTACTTGCAGGGGCGGATGCACCCTAGTGCAAGCGGTATCATCCGACACCGCTTAGCCGTAAAATTTCACTAAATATATATTTTATTAAAAATATAAAATTATAAATAACATTTATAGTTGATTTAATGACAAATCATGACAAGAAGCGTGTCTTGGTCCACTGGCTAAGCAGCAGTACATAGATGGAGGTAGTGGGGTCGAAACTGAACCTCGACAATGGAAAGTTTTCTAAAAGCTAACTTCCTTTATTAACTGTGCAATTAGCATTTCAAACATTTCTAATATAATTCAAGCGTGGTGCTCTTTCCGTTATAAGATGTTGCTACTACTTTTCCTTTTTTTTTTTTTTTTGAAGACAACATCTTTTAAGATTTCAGAATCAAGTTTAACATCTGAAAATTCGTTTAAATTGGAAGAAAGAATCGACGAAATCACGTCTACACAGTAAAAAAATTATTTTAAGTTCTTTGAGACTTATTTAAATTTGAGTGGTTGCGTGATGCTTTATATAAAAATATGTATTACTATATGAGGATTTATGATTTTTTTTTTTTGGTTAATCAACGATTACTTGTTATTAAAGGATAGTGTTACAGGGAGCGTTAGTTACAACATTTTCAAAATTTTGCAAAGCTTGTCCTAAAGAAGCACTATTTGTGATGGCACTTGACCTACAAAAATCTATGTCATCAGTTGCTAAGCAAAAGGAGTGTTGCACATTCTGTTTGTTGATGCGTCTTGGTTAGGTGGTGCCATTGTGATCATGTCTGAGTGCCTTTTCCAAAAAGCTAGATGGAGAGTCCCAAAAGATTGTGGAGTTGGTCTGTCTCATATTACTGCCATGCTTTGCCAGTTCATCAGCCATCATATTTTGCTCTCTATACGCATGCTTGACTAAGGTTCTACCCAATTGGAGCATTAAGTACCTGCATTCATGTATAATGGGTGAGTAAAGCTGATTTATGTTATGGAGTGCAGATATTACCTCTGTGGCATCAACGTTGATCTCCAGTGGTGTAAAAAAAATTTAACTGCCAACTTGAGTCCTCCAGTAGAGCATATATCTCCATGCTTAGTGGAGTGCCTATTGTCCTATTACCCGTGTAACCTGCGATCCAATCACCATTGGAATTTCGGAAAACACCACCAAATCCCTTTCGCGTGTTGTTGTCCATGCATGCTCCGTCCGTGTTGAGCTTGAAGGTGCCCTCATCCGGTGGATGCCATTTTATATATATTGTTCGTGACGGGTGTCGGGTGTTTTGTTTGTATATGAGGTAGTAATATTTTGTTGCTTGTTGAAGGATGGTTGCTAGTTTAGGAACATGTTGTTTGGCTTCAAAGATTAGTTTGTTTCTCGTAGTACAGATGTGCCAAAGGCAGTAAGAGATAATGATTTTTGATGGAATGTTGTAAGGGGAGCAGCAGTCCAATGTTAGTAGTTTAGCAAGGGTAGGTAGTGTGTTTTGGTGCAACGGTGAAAGTGTTGTGATAGAGTTGTGGATGTGAAGTTGATGCCATAAATGTTGGACACTGTGGCATCGTAAAAACATATGGTCTAGTGTCTCTTCATATTGTTGGCATGAGGGACATAGAGTTATGGGAGATATATTGATGTGATGTAAATATACTTTGGTAGGTAATCTGTTGTGCCCTATTTTTCATATAAAGTGCTTGAGTTTAGGAGGGAGAGGAAGGGTCCAAATCCATTTAAATTGGTGCAAGGGTTCATTAGTGTTCCTGATGGCTGAATACATAGATTGAATAGTGAATTGGCCATCATTGGTGAGGCCCCAGATTAATTTGTCATGTGACAAATGATTTTGTAACGTGGGGATGTACTTTTTGTATTTTAGAAAGTATATCGGGGGTAAAGTTAAATAGAGGTTAGTCGTGTTGATCATGTTATGTGATAAATATGTGGAGATAGTGGCAAGGTGCTCATGTAGTGTTAGGGGGCCTTGAATGGATCTCCTAAATGTGTAATTTGGTTCTAGACATGTCCAAAATTTGACATTTGTACTAGTTTTTAGGTGCCATATAGACCCGATTTGGCAATATTTCCAACCATGTAGTATTGCCTTCCAAGTGTAGGAAGTGGTTGAATTTGGTGTTCTTCCTAAATATTTTGAGATTAAGGTGGCACTCCACAAGGTGGTAGGGAAGTTGAAGAGCCTCCAAGCAAGGCCAGCTAAGTGAGCACTATTCTTGGCTGACATATTTTGTATGCCTAGGCCCCCGCACGATTTAGGAGTTTGTACAGTAGCCCTTTAACGAGATGTAGTTTTCGGCGTTCAGATGTAGTACCCCATAAGAAGTTACGCTGATATCGTTCTAAAAGGGTTTTTATTTTGGATGGTATCTGAATATATTGCATTATATGATTTGGTAGTGTGTTGAGAGTGGATTTAATTAAAGTAGTTCTACCAGCCATGGAGAGCATTGTAGTTTTCCATCCTGCTAGGCGATTTTTAAAATTGTCTAGGAGGTATTGGAAGTCACTATTTGATGCCTTTTTTACAAATATTGGGAAGCCTAAGTATTTTCCAAAAGTCGTGCCCTCTTTCATGTTGAAGGCAGACAAAACAAAAGTTTTATCCATGGGTGATGTATTTGCGGAAAAGAAATTTTTTGATTTGTGGTAGTTAATGGTTTGGCCTGAGTAATAGGTGAAGTGATTCAAGGTCGTGATGATGGAGTGGACATTGGTCCTGGTAAATTTTGATGTTAAGGTGATATCATCGGCGAAAAATAGGTGGGATAGTTTAGGACCCTGACGGGAGATGGTAATAGGGACCTATTGTTTATAATCCACTTCCGTTGATATTTTTTGAGATAGCATTTCCAGACATAGGATAAAAACATATGGTGAAAGTGGGTCTCCTTGACGAATACCACGGGTGGGGTGAAAGTAAGGGATTGGGTTACCATTAATTAGGATGGAGATAGAGGTAGTAGTGATGCATGACATGATAAGATCCACTAGTCCCGTAGGGAAGTTGAAGAAATTTAGGGTGTATTTTATAAAAGCCCATTCTAGCTTATCAAACGCTTTTTCAAGGTCTAATTTGATAAGAAAGTTGGCATGTTTTCTTGATTTTTTTTTTAAACTATTTATAATTTCTTGTACAATTATGGCGTTATCTGAAGCGCGTCTTTTTGTGAGGAAAGCAGATTGTTCGGGGCTAATAATTGTGTGGAGTATTGGTTTGAGTCGATGAACAATAATTTTTGTAACTATTTTATAGAGGGTGTTACACAAGCCAATTGGACGGTATTGGGTGATGGTAGTGGGATTCCTAACTTTAGGAATGAGGCAAAGGTAGGTTGCATTTACTTGTGAGGGAATTATCTTGTTGTGGAATGCTTCTTGGAAGAAGGACACTACAGAGTGTTTAATAGTTTGCCAATATTGTTGGTAAAAATATGGGTGTAAACCATCTGGGCCTGGTGCCTTCATGGCTTGAAAGGAGAAAACTGCTTGAGTGATTTCCTCAATGTGTAGGGGACGCATGAGAGCGAGTTGTTGTTGTGTGGTTAATACGTTATGGGGACAGAGATGGAATTGTTTTCGGGAGTTAGTGTGTGATGTGTTAAAGAGATTAATATAGTAATATTGTATGTGGACATTGATAGCATGTGAGTCATATATCCAGTTACCTACTCCATCCGTTAGTGCATGAATACGATTGCGTCTACGCCTATGAAGAGTCGATAAGTGAAAAAAATTTGTATTGGCGTCTCCAGCTTCGAGCCAGTTAATGCCTGATTTTAGTTTCCAAAATTCTTCCTCTAATTTTAGAAGGTCATTGAAGTGTTGTTGAAGATCAGGTTTTAGGTGTTGGAGGAATGAACTAGTAGGTAGTGTGGGGAGGCCTGAATGCCTTGGATTCTGGCTAGAAGTATTTTTTTTGTGTTGAAAGATGTTTCCAAAAGTGGTAATATTCCATTGTTGGACCTCTTTCGTAAATTGATCAATTGTGTGTAGTAAAGGGTCATTGTGATTCCAATGTTTTCTAATGAGATAGATAAAGTCTGGATGGGTACACCACATTGTTTCAAAATGAAAGACCTTTTTTCTTGGTGGTGTAGTTTTAGTTAAGTGGAGTAATAACGGGCTATGGTCGAAATGTGTACGTGGTAGGTGACGTACAGTTGTTTCAGGGAACATGTTAATCCAGTCGTAATTTCCTACGACTCTATCTAGTATTTCTAGTATTCTATGGCTAAATCGTCTATTATTGCACCAAGTGTATTTACTACCATTATAACCTAAGTCAATTAGTTGACAATAATTAAAGCAGTTAATAAAGTTGTCGCATCTATTATTATTAATGGCATTTCCTCCAAATTTTTCACTGGCACGAGTAATTTCGTTAAAGTCCCCCGCTACAACCCAGGGTCCGTTATAATTATCATGTAAAGTCTTAAGATCATCCCATAGTACAGTACGTGCGGAAGAATCATTAAAAGCATAAATTATAGATAATAGCCAAGGTTTAGGTTTTTGTGGTACCTGGACAATGGAGTGTACTTCCTGGTTAGTTACTGCAACTTGATCGAGATGAATGGTGTCATTACACCATAGTAGTGTGATTCCTCCTGAATGCCCCACTATCGGTGCTTGTGACATATTTGTGAAGTTGAAATCAGTCTTGAGCTCTTCATGATCTTGTAGGTGTGTTTCTAGAAGGGCAACTAAGACTGGCTTGTGGTAGTTAAGCAAGGAGCGAAAGTTCCTACAGAAGTCAGCTGACTGTGCTCCCCTACAATTCTATATGATCATCCGCATGGATCTACTGGGTGGGATGTTGTTGTGTGGAACAGTTGTTCCCTCCATTAATGTCTCCAGAGCCTGCTGCATGGCTGGAATGAGTACTAGGGTGTATTTCCCTATTGCCTGGTTTTGTGTTTCCTTGGTATTGAATAAGCAGCTTTTCATTTCCTTTGGGCAGTTGATGACGACCTTTCTTGCGTACTGTTTTTTGAGGGTGTAGTATTTTTTCCCGTTGAGGCAGCAGAGAATGGGTTGGGTTTCCCTTATCTCCGCCATTGTTGTTGCTAATTCGAGTCTTTCTATTTCCTCTAGTCCTTCTTGACTGGGAGATGGTGGAGCTGATGGGGGACTGTTGGGTGGAGTAGGTGGGACTGGTGGGTGAAAGTGGTCGTGTGATGGTGTGGGGGTTGTGAGTACTTGTGTTGGTTGGATCCATGGTACGAACTGGCTCCAAGGTTGTTGTACTGGGTAGAATAGGAGGTCCATTGATTTCAGGAAGTGAGAGAAAGGGTGGTTGGGGGGGATCTGTGAAGGTATAGGGGATGTGGATGTTTGGTAGTGGTTCATAAAAGATGGTGGATGCATGGCCCATAGTGACTGTAGAGGATGCATGCCTTCCGTTACTATCCGGGCGATGTCCAGTGGGTTTTGAATCACGATAATCACATCCTGATGATTGAGTTCCATCGTGAATGTGAGAGCATGGTTTTGTAACGCCATCTCGAGCTAGGACTAGGGGTGGGCTTGCACTAGTGGGTATTGGGATAGGTAGATTGGAGGTGGTAGACTTGGGTTGAAGTTTGGATTCTGCATTGGTATGTTGTGTAGTATGTGAGGTTGATGGAGGAGTTGGTTGTTCGAGAAGGACAATGTCCGTCTGTGTTGAGTGTTGATGGGGAGGTAATTCATATTTCAATGGGAGTGATATATGAGTTGGTACCTTACTTGGGTGTGATATTTTCTGTGTGGAAACTAATGATGAGGGCGCGGGGTAAGGAATTGTATAGAGGTTGAGAGATTCGGTTGATGTGATTTTGTGATGGATGGGGGTGATGTTAATGGGACAGGATCACGTGGTTTAGGGCTAGTAGGGGAATTGATGGTGGGATGGATAGTGGGATAGGTTAGTATTGATTGGTGTTGATGGATTGGGCTAGTAGTGGGCTTTGGGTGAGCAGATTGGGCGATGGCTGTGTGGAGTGTTGGTAAAGTTGTGGTAGGAGCACGTGTCAGTTGTGAATCCACGTGGCACGTTGAGTGTAAGGGGAGTGCTGATATGGATGGTTGTTGTCTAAGGGTGGAAGGTAATATTGTCAGGTTATTGGTAAAAGTATTTTGTGGTAGGGCGGTGCATAGAGAATTGTGGGTGGTTTGGGTTTGTGGGCTTATTTCAGTTGCTGGGCCCAACGAAGTATTGTCCTGGACCAATTGGGATGGGCTTTCAATTTCCATGAGGTTGTCGAGGTGCATGGGATTGAAAAAATTTGGCAGGGTAAGAAATTCATTTGTCGTTGGTTGTGACCTATAGGGGGTGTAGAGGGGGATGGTTGGGAGTGCAATGGTTGGTCAGTCATGGTGCTGTGTGTTTGTGGGGCAGGGAGTTGGGGCAGTGTATGCCTTGTGGTAGACTGAGATACACGTCTAAGTTGTTGTAGTTTAGTAGTGGTAGTAGATTTTGATCTGAAGCTGACGAGCTTCCAATCGCCTTCTAACTCTGGGGTTTTTCTGGGAGGGGAAGACGGGTTTGGTGGTGCGCCTGTGGTAGAGGGTGTGGCATCAGTAGTAGTATGGTTTTGGGTGTTTGTTTGTGATAGAGAGGTCGTGGTTATTACATGACATGGGCAGTGTAATCCTACGTGACCTAAACGGCCACAGGGTGTACATAAAAGGTTCAACCCTTCATAGAGAATTTGTTGTTGATGGGTACCTATAAAGACATGTGTTTTAAGTGATTTTTCCAATGGGACTTCGATACAAATCCTAGCATAACGGCCTCTAGTGGTAGTGGACGTGCAGGTGTCGACCTTCAATAATTTTCCAATTTTTGTACCCACTCTTTGTAAGATTTCTATGTCGTAGAATTCTGTAGCTATCTGGAAGTCTGATCCAAATGGCAGAATACGTGAGTTGGGTAGAGGAAGCAATGAATTTCGGTTCCCACTTTCTTACTGAGAGGAAATGGTTATAGATGAACCAAGGGCCACCATGCAAAGCGATAGCCATATTTTCCTCCTTTTGAAACTTTATAAGATAGAATTCAGATCCTAGATCAATGAGGTGTACTGGTTCAGTAGGTTTCCATAATTGAGATAGCTTTGCTTTGAGTATTTGGTGTCCAACTTTTCTTCCAAATACTTTGATGATAACGGAATGTTTCCAAGGTAAGTATAGTCTCATTTTATCACTAGTGGTGAGGGGAACAAAGGAATCTTCATCTTTAGTGGTGTCAACTTCATCTGAGAGGTCAATAGTGGCGGGTGTGTTGGGGAATGTAGTGAGAGATGAAGGTAGAAGACTGTTAGTTGATAAGGTTTGGGCGAATGAGGAGGGGTTAAGGTGATTTAGTCTGGTGGATTGTGATGGAGGAACTGGGTGGAGGGAGCTTTCATCAATATGCATAAGGCTTAAATCTGGTGGTTCTGGTGGTGGCGAAGTAGGAGGCGAGTTCATGACTGCTCCCTACAAATTCCTGCTTTATGATGAATACATTTCAAAAAGTAAAAACTCATTAAAGAAAGTTATAGTATTGTAGTTGTATTGCATTTTTTTTTATATAATTTGAATCTTTTTTTAAATATAGCATCAATGTTAGATTTGTTCATTTATACAGTTATTAAAATGTCGATACCACTTGCGAAAAATTTTGCGTTCGCCCCTGAGTACTTGGTATACTAAAGATGGTGCCCCCGCTATATTTAAATCTTGGGTCCGCCTCTCTCACACCTATTTTCAAACTGTTGAGTCCCCACTCACCATTTTAGTTTATTGCAGCCCTGAGAAATGTACTTTTTACAAATTAGGATAATATATTTTTACTATCCACATCAATCCGTCCTGAACGTAGTGGTTAAACTCTACGATAGTTGAATCATTTCAGAAAAGTAGAGGGATAAAACAACACTAAAATTCATCTTTTTACTAAATGTATCAATTTCTTCTATACTTTTCTCTTTATCCAAATTATGGATTTTATTATTTTCATATCTAATAAATATTTTTAATCGAGTTTTTGGTGCCTTTATCTGGATCCCATTTAGTTAAATAGGGAGAGAAATGTGAGCTCCTGGCTGCAATAAGGTTATTTAAAATAAGAACCATGACCATTGAAAGTAGATATCAACCTCTAACCTTTTTTTTTGTGCAAAACAAGATCAAATAATTCGGATAGTTCAGGAGATATATGAACCTTTTCTTTAATATTATCTTACATGATTTCCTACTTTTTTCCCGTAGATATAATGAATATGACTCATTATGCAATTCAACATTTCATATTCACTAATTAGTTTAAACTCTAATACTTTTTAATTTATAAAAATAATTACTTATAGGTCTGTATATGATGAAGCTAAAAATTTTGTGCATGATATCTACATTAAAATTAGAAAGCAAAGTATGAATATTCCAGAAAAGAGCAAACAACCTTGATATTTAATTAATGCCATGGCTTAATTTGATATTGTTATGACCGAAGAATATAAAGAACATATAATTGATCAAAAAATGACACTTCCAATAACGTCAATTGGATTGGTTAATATGATGGCTAGAAGAACGGAGATAAAGTTGGTTGTACAGAATTCTTTTCTGGTTTATTCGTGGAAGTTCTTAATGTTAGATTTTGACATATTCAAATTTGTATTTAAATTTATATATAACAAAATTAAATGTTCCTTGAGTTGCACATTAACTAAAATTAATATGATATACACGTGCAACATACGTGCAGAGAAACTAGTAAGTATTAAAAGTGTATTAACTAGAACTTTAAGTGTTAAATTTGCAATCCTTTATATAGGATAAAGGTGTCTAACGGGCCGGGCCTACCCGGAATCGGACCGGCCCAGACCGGTAGAAATCGGAATCGGACCGGACCGGTATTTAGGGAGCTGGGTAGGAGGGGTAGAGGGGGTTGGTCCGTTTATTTTTTTTACCGGTTAACCGGACCGGTCAAACCCAGTCAAAGTGAACAGTATACTTTACCGGTTTAACCGGCCCGGACCGGCCCCGTACAACGTCTATAATTTTATTTTATTTTTGGTTGTTTTGTAAATATTTGGGCCCCACTTATCCGTTGGCAACGGTCACCTTGGCAGGGAGCCGTTGCCCAACGGCAGATTTGCACAAATGGCCCTTTTTTAAAAAAAAAATTAACACTTTTTCAATTTACAAATTTAACATTTTCTAAAATTATAAATACATCCCCCCCCCCTTCTTCTTCATTTCTTCACTCGTCTCTCATTTCTCAATCTCAATTTCTCTCATTCAAGTTAAATCATGCCCCGTGATTCTAGAATGCGCTCATATGTTTGGGAACACTTTGATGTGGTAGAAGAAAATGAAGACGTTTACAAAGTAAAGTGCAAGAGGTATAATCTTAAATCTTCGTCCAAAGTGCACGGGCACACGCTTTTTAAGGAGGCATATAAATAGTTGTCTTGAGCATCCACCAGACCACCAGCAATTCGTTTGGTTAATTGATTTCAGACAATTTGTGTTATTAATATTATTAGACGTATTATGCATTTATGTTTAATGTTTTAGTTTGTTATTTTAATATTATTAGACGTATAAGTGCAAGTTTGAACTTTAATTTGAAGTATTAAATATTTAAATGTAAACTTTAATAGTTTAATTTGCAAGTTTTAGTTTGTCATTTTAATATTAATAGATGGTACCTAATAATTTATTCAAATATAAGAATTTTAAAGTCTTTGCATCCTTTATTCAAACACTATTTTTATAAGTTTATTTTTTTGTTTATATTTTTACGATAGTTATAACAAATACAAAAAAAATTAAAAAAATTAAAAAATACTGTAACCGGCCCGGTAATCCTACCCGCCCGGTTCAATAAAATCCTAACCCAGCCCGGCCCGGCCCACCCGTTAGACACCTTTAATATAGGAGCTGCCCATTTCATTAGCCACAAAATATGCCCCCAAAAAGAACAAGGAATGAAAATATGTTGGTTGGCATGCTTCTTTAAGCAACTTTACATATCTATGTATTTGAGCTCTGGATTGCTTTTTACTGTGGGTCTGCATGATATCCGTTATAAGCCATAGGCTGTTGTAAGAAACTTCACTAGCGCGAGCTCTAGCACGGGATTAGCATGTTCATGCTAGTGGAATATATCAGGGACAGTGAGAAACCTCATTAGCGCGAGCTCTAGCGCGGGATTAGCGCGGACGCGCTAGTCCAGGCGTCCTTAGTTTTTTTTGTATGAAAAATAATATAAGAACAAATCGAGCCCACTGAATACACAGTGTGTCCTTAAGGAAATTATTCCCCTCAAGTACCCGAGGTGATGGAATATATCCTCCCAGGATAGAACGATTTAACTCACCGGAGTGTTGGTACCAAAAACGTCGGTGATCAACGAACCACCCGAAGGTTGTAAAACACACTAGAATATTTTATGCAGAAGAAAAAGAAGAAGATTAGAAAATTTAAGAGTTAAAAATTTTGGGATTCAAGGTATATTTATAGCCAATTTAGTATTGTTTCTGAAAAGGTTTTGCAACTTTTCAGAACAGCCATGTTGTTGGAACAGGTGTGAATCTTTTCAGAACAACCATGGATGTTTTGAACAGGTATGAGTATTGCGGAAAATTTAAAAACGGATTTAAAATAATCCGGGAAAGAAAACGGGTCGGACCGGACCGGGTCATGGGTCGCGGGTCATTTCGAATTCGAAATTAATTAAATTAATTAATTAAAAGAATTTGGAAAGAATTTTGTCCAAAAAGATTAATCAATCAATCTTTGACCAAATCCAAATCCGAAACCGAATCCATTTCGAATCCGAATCCGAAGCCGAAGCCGAAGCCGAAGCCGAAGACGAAGCCAAAGCCGAGCCGAGCCGAGCGAGCGAGCGACGACGACGGCGCGAGGCTTGCTTTCTTCTCAACTCTTTAAGAGCTAGAAGAAGAGCTTCTCTATATATACACATAGATTTTCTTTCCTTCTTCCAATGAGGGACAAAGTGCACTAATTCAAAATTCCGCTTCCCTTTATCCTTCCCACCATTTTTCATTCACTCTCTTTAAGCTACACCAAGCTTAAAATTAAGCTAAACTTAGCTTAAATACCAACAATCCCCCACATGAATGGGGAACGGCTATAAAATAAAGGAATGCACGGACGTGTGTGTGCGCTTTACATGCAAGAATTAATTGCATCTGGATAAGTAGGTTTCCTTTTGAACTTTCCGTAGTGAACTTATATCGGATATACTCGGTCAATCGATAGATTTGATATCTTTGAACCGTCGAGCTTTGTTGTATACCTAGACAACATAAGTTACACAATCAATCCTTAACCATATATGGTTCTCACGGTTGTGTTCGTTTCAGCCATGAACACCGCCTGGTTTCATGAGTGCTTAGAGAATGGGACTTTACTTTCATTCCCCTTGAAGCGGCTTACACTTCACACTCACATAGGTGATTCCTAAACATGTAATCCTAAAGAAACACTATTTGGTCATATCCTGCCAGACTTAGCAAATCATTAAAAAGCTTTAAGCTTTATTGACTCATCAAAAAGCCTTAATGTTTTACCTTTATTTCTGAACATTGTCTTCATCATGAGAATAGGTTGAGTTATTTGACAATGTTGAACCTTCATTCATAACTTTGTTTGATCTCTTTGAACCTAGCTCTTGGGATCTCCAGTCTGCTAGGTAGAGTTACCGCCATGATGGCTTGTCCTAGGCCTTAACCCCATTCCCTTTGATGATCTTTCAACTGCCTCTCTAGATAGGCCTTTTGTAAGTGGCCTACACGTTATCTCTTGACTTTACGTAGTCAATTGTGATAACACCACTAGAGAGTAGTTGTCTAACGGTATTATGTCTCCGTCGTATATGACGAGATTTTCCGTTATACATAACGCTCCCTGCCCTGCCTATTGCCGCTTGACTATCACAATGTATACAAATAGATGCCAAAGGTTTGGTCCTAAATGGAATATCTTCCAAGAAATTCCGGAGCCATTTAGCTTATTTACAGGCCTTATCTAAAGCTATGAATTCATATTCCATTGTAGAACAGGCGATGCACGTTTGTTTGGATGATTTCCAAGACACTGCTCCACCCCCAATTGTGAAAACATATCCACTCATGGATTTAACTTCAGATGATCTGGTGATCCAATTTGCATCACTATATCCCTCGATCACGGAGGGATATTTGTTATAATGCAAAGCATAGTTTTGGGTATGTTTCAGATACCCCAAAACTCGTTTCATTGCCATCCAATGTATGTGATTGGAATTACTTGTAAATAAATCGACTCAGTTTGCTAATAGCACATTCTATATCTGGTCGCGTGCAATTCATGATATACATCAAACTTCCCAATACTCTAGCATAGTCCAGTTGTGAGTCACTTTCACCTTCATTCTTTTGAAGTGCATAACTCACGTCAATTGGAGTCTTGGAAATTTTGAAATCCAAATACTTGAACTTGTCAAGTACCTTTTCAATGTAGTGAGACTGTGATAATGCTAGACCTTGTGGAGTCTTGTGAATTCTGATTCCTAAGATCAAATCAACCACTCCTAAGTCTTTCACGTTGAATTTGCTAGCCAACATGCGCTTTGTAGCATTTATATCTGACATGTTTTTGCTCATTATCAACATGTCATCAACATACAACAAAAAATGACTTCATGAACCGGAGTTTTTTTAATGTAAACACATTTATCGCACTCGTTGATTTTAAACTCACTTGCCAACATTGTTTGATCAAATTTGGCATGCCATTGTTTGGGTGCTTGTTTAAGTCCATAAAGCGACTTAACAAGTTTGCACACTTTCTTTTCTTTACCAGGAACCACAAAACCCTCAGGTTGTTCCATGTAAATCTCTTCCTCCAATTCTCCATTTAAGAAAGTTGTTTTAACATCCATTTGATGGATTACAATACCATACACAGCCGCTAATGCCACTAACATCCTAATAGATGTTATCCTCGTTACTGGCGAGTAAGTGTCAAAGTAATCAAGGCCTTCCTTTTGTCTATAACCTTTGACAACAAGTCTTGCCTTATATTTGTCAATAGTGCCATCAGCTTTCATTTTCCGTTTAAAGATCCATTTCGATCCTAAAGGCTTATTTCCAGGAGGAAGATCAACCAATTCCCATGTATAGTTATCCAAAATTGATTGAATCTCACTATTGACTGCCTCTTTCCAAAATGCTGAATCAGAAGACGACATAGCTGATTTAAAAGTTTGAGGATCATTTTCAAGAAAGAAAGTCACAAAATCTGGTCCAAAGGAAGTAGATGTTCGTTGACGTTTGCTACGCCTTGGATCTTCTACACTTGGAGTATTTTCCTTTGGTTCTTCCCGAGGTCGTTTAGGTTTTTCACTTAACGACTCGCATTCAGTTTATACGGATAAGTTCTTTCAAAGAATTCAGCATTATCTGATTCCATTACCGTATTAACATGAATCTCGGAATTATCAAATTTATGGACCAAAAATTGACATGCTTTACTGTTTGTAGCATATCCAATGAAAACGCAAACTACTATTTTTGGTCCGATTTTAACCCTTTTAGGTAAAGGAACTTGTACATTTTCTAGACACCCCCACACTTTGAAATATTTCAAGTTGCGTTTTCTACCTTTCCAATTTTCATATGGAATAGATTGTGTTTTGTTGTGGAGTACTCTGTTGAGTATTCGGTTAGCTGTAAGGATAGCTTACCCCCACAAACTCTGCAGTAATCCGGAACTTATTAATAAAGAATTCATCATTTCCTTTAATGCTCGATTTTTCCTTTCCGCAATTCCGTTGGATTGAGGTGTGTAAGGTGCAGTAGTTTGATGGATAATTCTATATTCCGAACATATTTCTGCAAACGGAGATTCATCTTCTCCACTTCTAATTATTTTGATCTTTTTATTCAATTGATTCTCTACTTCATTCTTGTATTGCTTAAATGCTTCAATTGCTTCAGCCTTACTATTAAACAAATAAACTTAACAATATCGAGTGCAATCGTCAATAAAAGTAATAAAATACTTTTTCCCACCTCTAGATGGTGTCGACTTCATATCCCAAATGTCAGTATGAATTAAGTCTAAAGGATTTGAATTCCTTTCAACAGACTTATAAGGATGTTTTACAAACTTAGATTCAACACATATTTGACATTTCGATTTATTACACTCGAATTCAGGCAATACTCTAAATTAATTAACTTCCGCAAGGTTTTATAATTGACATGTCCTAAACGACTATGACATAAATCATTTAACTCCAAAAAATAAGAAGAAGCTGAAATTTTATTCATAGTATCAACAATCATTACATTGAGTTTGAAAAGGCCCTCTGTGAGTTAGCCTTGACCAACGTACATTTCGTTCTTGCTTACAACAACTTTATCAGAAACAAATACACATTTGAATCCATTCTTCACTAGTAAAGAAGTAGAAACTAAATTCTTCCTAATAGTAGGAACATGAAGAACGTTGTTGAGCGTTAATACCTTACCGGAAGTCATCTTTAGGAAAATCTTGCCATAACCTTCAATCTTGGCTATTGAATTATTTCCCATGGAAATCTCTTCTTCGGGACCAGCAGTAGAGTAAGTAGCAAATGCTTTTTTGACAGCACAAACATGTCGAGTGGCTCCGGAGTCAATCCACCACTCCTTCGGATTCTCAAATAAGTTGCATTCCGAAAGGATTGCACAAAGATCATCAATGTCATCATTCTTATCTACTATGTTGGCATGTCCCTTCTTCTTATCCTTTCTCGGGAAGCGACAATCAGGGGCTTTGTGACCAACTCTTCCACAATTGTGGCAGTTACCCTTGAATTTCTTTTTGTTCTGCTCCTTAGTCTGTCCAGAAGATCTCTTCCTCTTCTTACTTTTTGGAGAAGTTTCTTCAACGATATTAGCTTCCATGATCCTTGAATTTCCACGAGACTTCTTCTCGGCTGTTTTGTTGTCTTCCTCAATCTTGAGACGAATCACAAGATCTTCCAACTTCATTTCTTTGCTCTTGTGCTTGAGATAGTTCTTAAAATCTCTCCACGAAGGAGGTAACTTTTCAATCATTGCAGCCACTTGAAGTGCTTCATTCACGACCATACCTTCAGCAATAAGGTCATGAAAAATAAGTTGAAGTTCCTGAACTTGGGTTCCCACAGTTTTGTTGTCTATCATTTTATAGTCTAGAAACTTGGCAACCACGAACTTCTTCAAGCATGCATCTTATGTCTTGTACTTCTTCTCAAGTGCGTCCCATAATTCTTTCGAAGTATTTATCGCATTGTACACATTGTACAAGTCATCCTCTAAAGCACTTAGAATATAGCCTTTGCAAAGAAAATCTGCCTGCTTCCATGCCTCAATAATCATGAACTTTTCATTATCCGGCATGTCCGCAGCAGGTACTGGAGGCTCTTCACTAGTGAATTCCTACATACCAAGTGTGGTAAGTCATAAGAACACTCTTTGCTGCCATCCTTTGAAGTTGGCTTCAGAAAATTTCCCCGGTTTTTCTGCCGGTGGAACAGCCGTCCGGCTCGACGAGGCTATCGTCGTTGCCACAAAAGTAGCAGAAGAATTTCTGTTATCAATTGCGATTTCTCACTGTCAACAACAGAAGAATTCAATCAATGGAAAAATCAGAACAGTAAACAATACTGTAATCAATAATAAACAATATGTATAATAAATAAAACCGAAGTTTTTATATATTGTTTCACAGAAAACGATGAAGTTTTTATGTTCTTCAAATCGTTTTCTGAATTTCAAAACTCTGATGAAGTTTTTATATCTTCAAATCAGAATAATAAAATTCAGAAGGAGTAGAAAACACACAGGTTTTAATCTCCACAAACAGAATACAGAAAATAAAAAATATAATTTCCTTAAGATTGTTAATAATCTGTATTGCTGTAAAATAAAATAATAATAATTTCTGAAAAAATACAGAAACAGTAAGAAACCTCACTAGCGCGCGGCCGCGCTAGTGGAATATATCAGGGACAATGAGAAACCTCATTAGCGCGAGCTCTAGCGTGGGATTAGCGCGGACGCGCTAGTCCAGGCGTCCTTAGTTGTTTTTTCTGTGAAAAATAATATAAGAACAAATCGAGCTCATTGAATACACAGTGTTTCCTTAAGGAAATTATTCTCCTCAAGTACCCGAGGTGATGGAATATATCCTCCCAGGATAGAACGATTTAACTCACTGGAGTGTTGGTACCAAAAACGTCGGTGATCAACGAACCACTTGAAGGCTGTAAAACACACTGGAATATTTTGTGCAGAAGAAGAAGAAGAAGATCAAAAAATTTAGTAGTTAAAAATTCTGGGATTCAAGGTATATTTATAGCCAATTTAGTATTGTTTCTGAAAGAACAACCATAGCTGTTGGAACAGGTGTGAATCCTTTCAGAACAGTCATGGCTGTTTTGAACAGGTATGAGTATTGCGGGAAATTTAAAAACGGATTTAAATTCGAAATTAATTAAATTAATTAATGAAATAATTTTGTCCAAAAAAATTAATCAATCAATCTTTGACCAAATCCGAATCGAAACCGAGCGAGCGACGATGACGACGGCGCGAGGCTTGCCTTCTTCTCAACTCTTTAAGAGCCAGAAGAAGAGCTTCTCTATATATACATATAAATTTTCTTTCCTTTTTCTTATGAGGGACAAAGTATACTAATTCAAAATTTCACTTCCCTCCATTTTTTTTTCCCACCATTTTCTATTCATTTTCTTTAAACTACACCAAGCTTAAAATTAAGCTAAACTTAGTTTAAAGACCAACACTTTTTTGCTCTCTCAGGTTCACAATTTAAGTTACACTAACAATTAAATATTCGCCTCGTTGCTGATGATCTGTTCCCCTTATTGGCTATTCTACCAAGTCCGCAAGAGTAATCTATCATTAGAGTGTGAGCTAATACGTATCAGGATGGACAAGCTAAGTCTTGGAATTTGACAGATGTAACTATTCTTTTTTCATATTCACAGAGCTGGTGTAACCTGAGCTTGTTATCTTTTTCAAAAAAAATTGTAACATTAATGTGTATTAGTACTATATCACTCTGTCAACTAAAGAGATGAAAGATTTATTTTGACTTTGAAATCAT
Organism: Nicotiana paniculata; assembly: GCA_005239505.1. NCBI lineage: Eukaryota > Viridiplantae > Streptophyta > Magnoliopsida > Solanales > Solanaceae > Nicotiana > Nicotiana paniculata. The sequence continues at coordinate 8,150 of ML356089.1, read as the reverse complement.
CTATAATAAGTTTGCAAAAATTCTCAAGGGACAAGGTCTGAAGACCATTGATTTATCATGCAAATTGTTCCTTTGAGACAATTCTTATAATTGACGAATGCCAAAACTATCACCTGACAGCAAATCAATGTTGCTTGGCATTATCGGATGACTTTTATTTTTGTAGCTTTTGTGAATTAATTAGTTTATACTAAGAATATATAGTATCGCAAGGTAAACAATCAACCACATTCTGATAATTGACGAAAGAGATTTAATGGACAATATATTCAATCCTTAGTCTAGTTAAATTTGGAGCAGTTCCCCATCCTAGGACATCGAAGGAGGTGAATATGATACTCTGGCTATTAATCATTTCCATTCCTAAAGTACACAGACAGATTACAAGCACATAATTGATACCCTCTAGCTTTCATTGGAGTCGTAACAAATTTTCTTTAAAGCACAACTGGTAACCCTTGAATAACGTCAAGTCAATGCAAGTATCTCTTCCGGAACCAAAATATGGCTAAATTGGACAAAGAGAATAAAAATAAGTTAAAAAAAAAAAAAGAGTACCGAAATATTTATAATGCCACACTATGTGGCGCTATACATTAACGGTAAATGTGCCGTTAGTGTATAGCGCCACATTGTGTGGCGTTATACAATATTTTTCTGACAGTGAGGGTATAACGCCATAGTGCCGGGCGTTATACGTCTTTTCTGTATAGCGCCGTGCACTGTGGCGCTATACCTGCTTCCTGGGCCCACCAATAATTCAAAAAGCATATAGTGCCCACTGCTTTGGCGCTATACAATAAAAAAATAAATTTCTCCGGCCATCCATTCTATATAAAACGGTTAGAATTGCATTTCATTCAATCACAAAAAAATTTCAACTCTTGATCAAACGTTTATTGTTGTTAAATTCTCAAGCATTTTTTCATTATGTCTGAAGAGCGTAGAATAAGAGTTTCATTATAATGGGGAGTGAGGTTGTGATGGAGAATAACTCTGTGGACTACAATTTACCTGCTCAGTGCCATGTTAAATTGCCACTTACCATGGAGTACGATAAATTGATATCGTTGTTATGCAAAAAAATGGGTGTGAGGAAACGTTAAAGTAACCGGACGATATCCCTATTCCGTCACTCCGCAAGGGGTTGCTTTTTACTCGGAGTTTAACATCGACGATGATGAAACTTTGAGTGATTTTCTGAGGACTCCGGATGAATGCCGGAAATTTCTTTTAATCACAATGTTGGAGATGTACGTGAAGGTTGTAGACGTTCCAAAAAATGAGGTTGTGCGTAGTAGAGATACCCCCTAATCATCGGGTGGTTATTCTGGAGCAGTTTTTGCCGGACAGGTTCCGGATGAAAGACTTTTCTTTGATTTAAACTTATCACCGCCGGGGAATGAGGAGGGAGAAAATAATTTCTATCCTGCTTTCCAACATTCACAAGACGAGTGGTAAATTTATGTTGTGATTTCTGTTAATTATGTATATCTTTAGTGTATTGAATTTGTATTAACGCTCATATATTGAATAAGGGGTACCGACCGAATATGAATTTTACAAGTGGCCCATCCGGTAGTCATCACCCAATTGAAAACGTCCATCATGGAATTTCATCACATTACGACTTGTAAGTCAAGTTATATAGCTATATGAAAAGTATTTATTAATTTCAGTAGCTTATATTTCTTTTGGTTGTGCAGTGAAAACGAGCAAGTTGAACCACCCGTACTCACTCAATTGCCTGAAAATGACGTAGTACATCGGGATCTTGCTGATGCACAGAGTGAGGAACATAATAGTGATTACGACAACAATGCCGATGAATCCGGAGACGAGACACCCTTTCCTCGTGAGGATGGTGATGATGAGGATGAGGGGGAAGGACCAGATTTGCAGAGACCCCCACCTAGACGAAGAGTGTACGAGTCCGAAGTACCGTTTCATTCAAGGGATATTCCTTACATTGATAAGTTTGCAAACGTACGGGATGTGAAAGCTCTCACAAGGGATTTTGATGAAATCCGGGCAGCAATGTGGGATGAGTCTAGACCAACGGTGCTTGCAAAGGGGATCCTTTTCCCCGATAAAGTGCGCGTAAGCAGGGCTTATAAAATGAACAACGTAAAAGAGTGTCGTGAGATGCAGGTATGGGAGTCAAGTCCGGATGTATACGAGGTTGTTTTCCGCATGTGATTTTGGCCATGTCCTTGGATGTTGCGTGCGTCCAAGAAGAAGACAGGTATGTGGAAGGTGGGTAAAATACATTTCCATCCACACATTCCCATTCTCTTGTACTTATTTCGCACATCGAAGCGTCCATAAGGTATAAAATCAAAGAGTACATCACATCAGTCCACCAGGAATATGACCATACCATTACGAAAAGAAAGGCATTTCTCGGGTGCAAACGAGCATTTGAAATTGTCTACGGTTCTGGGATAAGTCTTTTGCAGCTCTACCAAAGTACATGGTCGCACTGCAACACTTTAATCCCGGGACGGTCGTTGAATGGAAGCTTGAGCGGAGTCCGGGAACACCAGAATACATATTCAATTACGTGTTCTGGGCGTTTAAGCCAGTAATTGATGGTTTTTTCCATTGTCGGCCCGTAATATCCATAGACGGAACACATGTCTATGGAAAGTACGATATCAAGCTTTTGATAGTCGTGGAAGTGGATGCTAATGGCCAGATATTTCCTCTAGCTTTTGTTGTTTGTGCCAATGAAAGCATAGAGACGTGGACGCTATTTTTGAACCACCTGAAAGAGCACGTTGTGAAACAGCGTTCAAGTATTTGTCTAATATCTGATCGTCATGGTGGTATATTAAGTTTTGTGGATAACTTTCCTACATGGCAAGAGCCTTATGCATACCACCGTTATTGTGTGAGCACTTTAAGGCCAATTTCCAGAAGGCATATCCCAAGAAGAATCTACATGATTTGATGTATNGATGGTGGCAGACGATGGGGAGTTCTTACTACAAACGTGTCAGAGTCCTTCAACGGGTTATTGAAGTCGGCAAGAGGATTGCCCGTCACAGCCATGGTGCGAATGTCGTTCAAGCAGATGGCGAAGAGGTTTGTTGAACGGTATGCAGCTGCAACGGAATTGATGGAAAGGTGTGTTGAATTTATGCCAGTGTTGATGCAGAGATTTGAGAAATACAGATGGCGAGCACATTGGCATTCATTTTTGCAGTATGACAACGAAAGAAATGTTTTTGAAGTTCGCACCGCTATCCATCAAAATGGGGGGAATAATGTACATACTGTAAATTAATCATCAAGGTTATGCTCTTGTAGGAAATGGTCTATCTACCACATGCCTTGCTCACATGTCATCAAGTGCTTTCAACGTATTAGTTTTGGGGAGACCAACTATGTTGATCAACAATATAGTGTTGCCAAGTACCTAAACACTTATAGTGGTCAGTGGCAGCCAGTGGGTGCTGAGCATTATTGGCCTCCGGAACCATTTAAAATGGTGTGTAAAAAGTCCTATTTGTGTAAAATTCAGGTGCAGAAGAGAACGCGCATACGGAATCAAATGTATGTTAGTGATATCGTTTATGCGCGCAAATGTGGTATATGCTTGCAAACAGGACACGACCGACGTAAATGTCCTTCAGCTGGTTTGGGTGGCAAAACTAATCATGGAGGGTGTTCTTCTAGTGTACCTAACTACCCATGAGTTGATGTTGTAATAATTTCATGTCTATGTATATGTTGCAAGATTTCTGAAATAAAATTATTCTTGTTAATTATGATTTGTACTTTCCCATATTATCGATTTAAATGATAATTTAATAAAATTATATGTATATTTATCCCGGTTAAATATTGTTGTTAATGTAAATAAAAGTATTATTTACACCAAATACAAAAAAAATTCAAAGAAGACCGAATCAATGTGTGTGTTTTCTTGTCTAACTGAAAAGGCTGACCAGCTGACATAAAGTCGGTCAACATCATGAAATTGTAGCGTGGCTTGACACTATGTTATGTGTGTGTTGTCTTGTCTAACTGAAAAAGCTGACCAGCTGACATAAAGTCGGTCAACATCATGAAATTTAAGACGCAAAATATAGCGTCGTTGGATAGTACGTTATGTATTTAGCGCGACTTACCACCACGTTATGTGTGTGTTGTCTTGTCTAACTGAAAAAGCTTACCAGCTAACATAAAGTCGTCATGTCAACATCATGAAATTTAAGAAGCAAATATAGCGTCGTTGGATAGTACGTTATGTATTTAACGCGACTTACCACTACGTTATGTGTGTGTTGTCTTGTCTAACTGAAAAAGCTGACCAGCTGACATAAAGTCGTCCTGTCAACATCATGAAATTTAAGACGCAAAATATAGCATCGCTGGATAGTACGTTATGTATTTAGCGCGACTTACCACTACGTTATGTGTGTGTTGTCTCGCGTATAAATAACGGTCTCATTCTAGTTAATTTATGTGCTCAAAATTTACTAAAAATAAATATTTCATTTAAAGGTAAGGTTTTTTTTTACTAAAAGCAAATATTTCACAAATGGCTCAACCTCTTCGTGCACCAAAATGCAAGTGTGGAAAAGCATGCTTGATGCAATTTTGTTGGGACGGTGGTGAACGTGGACGTCGCTACTGGCATTGTTTCAATCAGTTTTACAAGGATCCCAACGAACCTATGTGTGATTTTGAGGAATGGGTTGACCCCCCATGTTATCAGCAATGCTACAGAGAACAACTACATTATCTTAATAATTTGCGTACAACACAAGAGGAACGTGAAAGAGAAGGCAATAGAATTATTGCAGACTTGAGGGCTAAACTGAAGGAGGTAGGACGAGAAAAATGGAAAGCAGAATGGACTTGTGAAGCCGAAAAGGAATAGAAAAAATATATAAACGGGAACTTGCGGAGGTGAAGGCGAAACTTAAAGAGGTTGAAGAAGAAAAAGAACAGTTGGAAGAATGATTTAAGTGGTTGGAGCGGGGAATAAATGACAGCTGAGGCTAAACACTTGCATGTATGTGTTTAGTGTATTTTCATATTTTATGTATTTTTATTATGTTAGCAGCGTATGTTTGTATTTGTGCTTGTGTTGTAGTATTGTTTTCCTTCTTTGTTGTACTAAATTTTATTTTAATTGAAGTGGAAGTTAAGTTTTAGTGCTTGTCTTGTTACATGAAACTATCAAACGAAATGAGAACTAAAAAAATTAATGGCCATATTCGATTAAATATTGTTGTTAATGTATACAAAAATATTGCTTACGCCATAATACAAAAAGAAAGTGAAAGAAGGCCGAATCAATGTGTCCCGCAACCGGCGTGTCTTAATATAGCCGCTGGTCTGAGGCGCATCATTCCTGCCGACCGAGGTACGCTATTGGGATCATCATCATCAAATCGTCTCCTTATAGCCGGATGCAGCACAGGATGACATGTATCGGCGGTGCTGTCAGGTCCAGTAGAAGGCTACATAATAATAGAAAACTTAGTATAGAAAATTACATAACAATTCACAACAGTTTATATTGTCTTACCATCATCATCGTGTCTGGATCCTGAATGTAGTCATCTGTCGCAGCATCGCATGAAGCCTTCAAAAAGAAATTAATAAAGTTAAAGGAAACAAATAAGTTACAGTCAAAACAAATTCAAATTCAATACTAATAAACTCATACCTGCGCATGTGATGTGGATCCATAACTCAGTCGGCGCCCACTATACAAATCTCGGGTCGGTCGTTCCTCATCAATGGTAGACGGGCCTGGGAAGTATCTAGCCCAATCCTCTCCTTGAATATCCGATCTCGTGATGAATAATTGACCCGATGGGGTCATCTGTGAGGGAACTTGAGTGGGATAAATTCCATGGCTGTAAGACGGCATGTCTGTTTCATCCATGCCACCTGCCATATCATCATCAACATCATCCGCAGGAGCCTCAACGCCCCCTAGCTAGGGACCACCTCCTCTCCTCCCACGACCACGTCTTCTGGCACCTTCAGCTCGTCGGGCACCACGAGGTCGTGGGATACCACGAACTCGTTGGTACTGCGTTGGGTCTATATAATCAGCCTCGTGTGCCAAATGCTGATCCGATCGGGCTCGCTGCAGTGTCTGAGTAGCCATATCCATGAATCGCTGACTAACTGCTGCATGACCACAGGATCGTGGACATAACTCTGCATCCGCTGCCCCATATANTAACAGAAAACATATCAGGGCCTCGTGTCTCCCAGCGTATGGGACGTAGCGACCGTGTGGCAGATGAACTGGGTTCCCGACAATAAGTCGGGTAACAGTGCGGTACCATGCCATATAATTCTGAATAGAAAAAAACCGGGGAGGTGGGATCAAGTCACCTCGCCTGTCCCAAATACCCAACTGCTCGTCAAGCCATGCCATAAATGTGTCGTCCACCCTGGACCGATCATCCCTCTCAAAGTGTCTGGAATGCCATGTAGGCGGACTCGGTATAGGCTGCGGCAGGCCAAACTGAAGACATACCCGCTCGGAGGCATGATGCTCAACAATATCGAGGCATACGAGCGGGACAGAAGACATCCAAATCTGTCGGTCAAACCTGCAATACGCTGGCAGGGTATCTAACACATCATCGATGTACGGCATCCAGATGAACTATCAAATAAGAACACAAACCGTTAGTAGGCGCATAACTACGTTAATCTATACCAGGTAAGTTTATTTAGATATTCACATGTGCGTCGTCCAACAGATCCAAAACATCCCTGCAGAGGAGGAGATTATGATGGGCATCATAATCTCGTGCAAGATCACGACGTATAACCCACCTCCAGGCTAGAGGAAGCTCCGGAATTTCTACATTAGCCGGTAGTTGTGGTAGAGGTGGCTGAAACTGCAGAAATCGCTCCCAGGACCAAACCTAACATAGAAAGTTGACTTAAAGTATAAAAATAACTATAACTAGGTAGAATTGCAACTAATGGACATATTATTTGAATATGTTGTCACCTGTAGAAGCGGCAAAAAGCCACAAACGTCTCTCTGTGTGCCGATGGAAGCCCGGCACATATGCATGTACAGAAATGAAAGGACAGCACCACCCCAACTGTACATGGTTGTAGTCTCGAACGCATCAATATGATGCAGAAAACGGAGGCTCACTAGGTTCCCCGAAGTGTTCGCGAATAACCCCCCAAGTATAACGAGCAATAACAGCCTCGTATATCGTACCACATCCACCTCCTCTGACTCGTCGGTGATAGTATGGTGGATCTCTTCCAGGTGCGCTATAATGGAGGTCAGCTGCAGATGGGTGGACCCAGACCCGACCGCCTGGTCCACAGGCCCGAAACCAATGAGCCTCTCGAGATAATCCCAATAGGCCTGCCGCTGATAATATCTCATGTTATACAATATCAACACTGGCAAGCCATCAGCTGACAGGCCATATAGAATCTCGGCGTCCTGCAGGGTGATGGTGGCCTTGCCGATGGGCAGGTGGAAAGTGTGCGTCTACGGTCGCCCCANTCCGGCCAATCCTAATAATCCGGTAAAATCCTAGATCCTCCAGGTAATGGACCACGCGGGGATGTAGAGCTCTATCATTCAAAAACTCCCACATATACTCCACTCTCCTGGCCCGGAAAGTCTGCGTAAGCAACTATCCGTCCCATATATACTCGGATTATGCTCGGGCTGTAGGGCTAATAGATCCAACGTCCGAAGGCTGGGATGTATCATCGGGTCCATGTCGCCCACTGTAAATTAAAACAACATTATTTGTATTTTATTATGTATATTAAATATTAATTTTTTGAGCTACACAATTTTTAGAGTTATACAAAATTTAAACATATGGGTTCCAGGCTCGTTATTTGAGTCCCAGTAGCACCAAACTATCAATAATATATAAATATATATATTTGGGTTCCGGGTTCGATATTTTGAGGCCCAGTGGCACCAAATTAACATTAGTAATTATGTGTCAAATTCAATATTTTTATAATTTTATGTGTTTGTTTTGTAATTTTAATTCATGTTTTATAAATAATTTATTGTACAAATTTATATATATATATATATATTTGTGTTCCAGGCTCGATATTTTGAGGCCCAATGGCACCAAATTAACATTAGTAATTATGTGTGTCAAATTCAA
>MDKI01218767.1:0-13356 GCA_005239505.1 Nicotiana paniculata | reverse complement strand
GAGACAATGTTGTCCATTTCTCCTTTTCTTTTCTTTATGTTATAGTAGCTCATGACTGAGTGACACCGGATTTGGGGTTGGAGGTTTTAAATTTAGTTTTTCAAATATTGTCTTTAAACTTCAGATTCTTAGTATTATCAATAATTTCGTTTAAAATCGTATTTTTACTGGAAATTGAATTTAGCTTAGATAAAAAGATGGCTTGCCTGGTCCACAACATGCGCCATCACGACTCCGAAATCGGGTCGTGACAATCTCATTCCGAAGTCGTTTACACAAAAGTCAAGTTTCGGTCAACTCTTATCGCTTAAGCTTAAAAAAATAGAATCCTTCTTCCAAATTGACTCTGAATCACCCGATAGCTGAACTCGGCCACGCGCGCAAGTCATAACACATAATACGAAGCTGCTCAAAACCTTATGCTGCCGAACGAGACTTAAATTTACCAAATGACCAGGCGGGTCGTTACAGCCTCCATCCACATATGCAATATTCGTCTGTGGTCATACTCCAAAGGCAAACTCAAATCATAGTCGGGCGTCTTCAAATCTTCCCTTCGTGATAACGCAACAACAAATCCTGGTTCGTGACGGCCTTCAAATTGTTCGTGACGCATTACAAATCTGAAATTCGTCAAGTTCAAGATCAAGCTCTCAAGCTCTTGAACCATCGTTCGTGAGAAGAAGAATCAAATGACTACATCTCTTTAGATTTTAGATATTCTAGAGATTGTAACCCCATCACCTGAAATTGAATATATTTATCGCTATATTTCTTGTCTTGTTATTATTTTTCAGGAGCGAAATTTAATTGTTACAACTCCACTAAAAAAAGTCTGCGGGAAAAAGTCTATGCGTCAAATGTTAAAAGTATGCTAATGTCGATTGTCACGTTCTTAAGGTGATCATCAGATTTTCTAACAAAAAATTCCTAGTGATCATCATTATATGCTTATGTTGATCGTTAAGAGTTTTGGCCAAGAGGATTTACCATAAATTAAATTTTCTGTGGTGTGGTTAAAAATTCTGGTGATCGTCAGGATTCTTAGTGCTTCTAAACTCTAATGACATGCTTTAAAATTCTGCCGTGGTGCTATTCGTTCGACCTTTTTTTAGTGGTGTCAAAAATGTAAAGGGCTTTTAACAGATTTGGCTAGTTTGTCAAATACAATTACGTCGCTAGCCACATATACAAAAGCATATGCACTGATTATGTATAAAATATATATATTATACATTAATATATATACAAAAAATATACGTTTGATGGCTACTGATAAGAAGATATTAAACCAAAGAGGGATTTGAGTTAAAAAAATTTGTGTAAATTGAATTCAATGCTTTTCTGGAATATGAGTACGGACTTGACTGCCTTATAAGTTTGCATGCCAATTGCTAAATACTAGTAAAAGAATTTAGAAGCCTTAACCAAGAGCCAATCTCATTATAAAATTAATTAACCAATTATAAACAATTAGAAATAAACATAGTACGGAGCAATTTTTTTATTTAGTTCCTTCTTGTTAATCAAGAAATAAAGAAGTAATTAACCATATAGAAATACATAGGTTAGGGGCTCAATGTAAATCGACATTCGTCCCACTAGCTGGTGATCACTTTGATTTAAATAAAAGGAAATGTGGAACATTGGACATTGAAAGCTAAATAAAATAATGTGAAATGGGATTAAGTATAAATTATATTAGTCATGTGATCTTCTCAAAATCTTGATTTCGTCAGATTAAATCTTATATAATCCTTTTATCACAGATATTTTTGATAATGATTGCATAATTTTTATTTGTGTACAAGGTAGATTATTAAAGACATAATTGATTGGTGAGTGGTTTGTCACGTGCGAGATCTGAGATTGGTCGCAGTCTCCTTAGGTCAAAATTCGTCGCACCGGACCTGCCTAGTGCGGTTTACATTTCTTGTGTGGTTTGCGAGATAGCCAGAACTAGTCGCAACAGACTTGCCTAGTGTGATTTATATTCCTGTGTGATTTGCGAACTATTGCAATGTGAGCAAATTATCATGGATGCACCCGAAGGGTTTTCCTTGGGAATTTTCCAAAAAAAAAAAAAGGCGGAATCCAACGTTATAATGTATGTTTATCACTCCAAATTCAAAATTATCACCCATTAAAACTTTAAATGGGCATAAGTCAACACAAAGTTAGTACAAATGTATCCACAAATCGAGCTCCATGTGAGCTTGAATACAATCAAGAATCAGTTGGTGAGCATACAAAAAGAGTCATTAATTAATAGTAGGACATAATTAAATATGCACCTTTATAGAAAATTGAAAAATTAAATATGCACCATTGTAGCAAATTGAAAATTTTAGTTTGTTTAGTCCAAAAAACTTTTGGTTCCACATCTTTTGAACTTTCTAATCAAGTTGGAATAAAGCTTAAACCAACAGTCCAAATTGCTTTCTAAAAATTATTAAACTTGCATTATGGAAATGGTGGAGTCAAGATCAAGCCAATTGTCACATGTAATATCGACAAAAAAGATCTTCAGTAGGGACAGTTTGATATTTCCACTACATAGAGAAGTTCAAGCTAGTTTCCTATAATTGTCACTGTACTTCTAGTTGGACAGCATCCAATTAATTGCATTTAACTCGAATTTCCTAGAGAAATTTTCTTAGTTAACAATTGGACATAAATTTGATTGAAATTTAAATTATTATATTTAAGTTGTGTTTAAAAAATAATTTTTGATAGTTAAAGTTGCGTTTGAATATGTATTTTACTTAGACGAAATACCTAAAATCCCCCTAAACTTGGCACGGATTATTAGTTACAGCCCTAAACTATTCGTGGTCTTAATTACCCCCTGAACTTGGCCTTTTGAGAGATTACCCCTGGACGCTGATGTGACAAAGTGTATGGGTGCACTCTCTTTTAAGCGTGTGAGAGTGAAGAAAAGTTGAAAAATCAGCTTTCAAATATGTTATTTTTTAACTTTTAATTGTCATATAGTCATATATAATGATATTTGTTACAAATATGTATTTCTTCTTACTTCATCTTAACATACAACGTGGACTTTGCTCTAACTTTTATTCTTTTTAATTTCTTCTAAGATATAATGTTTATTTGTTCTAGTTGCATATTTCTTTTTTTTGTTCTTGGCCGAATTCGTAAAACGTTTTATAGGAACTGCATCATTTTAGCCAAATAAAAATATTTAGCAAAATAATGGAGTACCAGTTATATATATTTCATATTTTTTTCTTTATATATAATGTCTATTTATTTTAATTGTGTATTTTTATTTTCGATTCAAATCAATAAAATTTTTTTGGCTACGGCTTCATTATTTTTCAAATAAAAAAGTATAGCCAAAATAATGAACTTGCAATTGTACACTCTTTTTATTTCTTCTTTTGATGCAATGGCTATTTATTTCAACTGCGCATTTTTACTTTTTCAAGTATAATCTTTTAAAAAAATAAATAAATTTAGAGCACCATAATTTAGAGCTATATAAAAAATTATAGCCTAAAAATAAAGTTCAAACTATGTATTTTTTATAACTTTCTGGTTGCCTTGACTATTTATTTCAATTGTATAAATCTTTATTTTCAGGTCAAATTCAAAAAAGAATAACTAACATTTTATTATTTTTAGCTAAGAAAAAGAATTCGCCTAAATAATGTAATTCTAGCCAAGTTTTATTATAAATTTTATTCGAATTTTTTTTCTAAATAATTAACATTCTTAAAAAAGTAAAAAAATATATATTTTGTATTTGTAAAAAATGTCACACAGACAGAATAATCCACGTGGCAGGCGAGTGCATGCCACTTTTCTGAGATGAGATCGTCCAAGGGGTAATAGCTATCGAATAATCAAGTATAAAAGGTAACGAAGACCATATATAGTTCAAGGATGTAACCAATAATACATGCCCAGTTTAGGGGGATTTAAGGTATTTCAAAGCGATACCGCACACTCATGGCGAAGTAACATTATCCGAAGGGTGGCCAATTCCTCGAAAAATTATATTGTATACATAAATAAAATACTACTCTCTCTGTTTCAATTAATATGACACACGTTACTTATTAGTCCGTTCAAAAAAGAATGACATATTCTATATTTAGAAATAATTTTAACTTTAAACTCTTCATTCTACCACTTTACCCTTAATGAAAACCTTTTATAGCTATACAAATATCGTGACCCCACTAAGCTTTTGCCGCTTAAGCTTTTATATGATATGTTTCAAAAGTTTTTTTCTCTCTCTTAAATGTTGTGCCAAATCAAACTAAACCATCTAAATTGAAACAACGAGAGTAGGTTTTAGAGGTGCGTAACATACACTGAACACTCTTAGTCGAGAAATTCTTTTCACTTCTTTCAAATTTAAACTTTTGCGAAATTCTTTTAGAAAAAAAGTAATTTTGAATCGTCAATGATTTATTAAGAAAATATGAGGATTTACAAGGTTAGTTAGATACAATTGCATAAAGTTCTATTAGACGAGCCCAGTACATTGGGCGTTGTGCGTGTCAGGGCGTAAGCCCCGACGGCCGAGGTGTAAGCCTCACGGAATTAAACCCCACACATAAGCCCAAGACTGTTTTTTAAAACAAAACAAATATATATATATATATATATATATAAAAAAAATTATCTACCTACCCTTCTACTCATTATAATTCTCACGAAAGGTGCTGGTTCACACTCCTTTGAATACGTATGACTCCGCCAATGTTTGTACGTAACCTTTGAGCTCCATCCCTAATGACATTCAATTGCATTTAAACTCTAGTCTGCTCGAGAGATTTTCTTAGTTATCATACATATGGATTTTATTAGCATATCACAAAGGTCACAAAAATTTATTCCCTTTTTAATGTTCTTTTGGATGTGGCAAGCTCGTGTATAGAAAAGAGTGAAGGTAGAAGTGTGTTGTTTAACTAAATATTTCATTTATTTTATATTTATGTGATAATATTTAGTACTAGTTATAGTGTTTAAGATGCAATAACATATATACTATATTATTAATAGTGAAATAAAATATTACAATAAAGATAAGAAAGTTAGCTTGATAGAAAATATCAGGCCAATATTTAATATATTCGTATAAACGACTGAATGAATCGTTGAGTGTATAAAAAGAGTGTATATGAATTAAACAGATCTAATTAGAAATCCCTCTTCCCCAAATTATTGCATTCAAGCTTTGGGCTATCAATTAAACTATTAAATATTGTAGAAATTTTTACAGCTCCTTTTTTAATTATTAATTGATGCCATCTTTTGTATTATATATTTAATATTATTGTACTATTAATGAAAGTAGCCCAATATTGTACCAAGAGTGTGGTCTAGTCATTCAAGAAATGAGTTGCGAACAGTGAAATCTTATGTTAATTTTGTAACGGAGGCAAAATCTGTTCAATATTTAGTGGGACAAAAATACCCGATATTTATGTTGATAAAAAAGTAGTAGACCACTTATAAAATTAGTTAAGGTACACACAAACAAACCGAGATATTAAAAGAAAATTGAACTACTCCCTCCGATCCAAAATAAGTGATTTTTTAGTTATTTTCATACAGATTAAGAAATTCATATTTTAACATTAATTAACAATGAAATTGACCATATTAACTTTTACTATCCCACATAAACACTCCTAACACATACTCCAACACTATTTATTCCAAGGGCAATGTAAAGACAAAATAATTAATTCATTCTCGAAATCTGAAAAAATCACTTATTTTGGACTACAAAAGAAATACCAAAAAATCATTTATTTTGGACCGGATGAAATATTAAATACTTTTAGTCACGTTGGCATGACCATTAAATTTTGTTATAGGAAAAAGAGAATATCTGAGCCTAAGAATGGTTACGAGCACAATTCTTGAAGACAAGTAGCATAATTATCACGAGGAGGTGTCACACTACTTTATAATAAGGTTGGTGGTCCATACTATTGTTTGGTTTGCCTAGTGGTATTACTATTAAATGTGCTATGTTGTCTTTGGGCTATACAATAACCTAATGTGCATGTCATGTCACACACCCTCCACCCTTGAAATTTGTAGTAGGATCAATAAGATTTCTCCCCCCGACCTCGAGATCTTAGATTCGAGTTTTAAGAATGAAAAGAAATTATGATATTTTTTTTTCTTTTTTTTATAGGCTTTACACGGTATATATTTGAATTAGTCAAGATCTTAATACGAGTATTGAACAACGATTGAAGACTAACAAAAAAAAAAGAAATAAATGAAAAACAATTTCAAATTTAAATGAGATAAAATAATTTGGTATTTTAATTTAAAAGACTATTCGAGATTGACTAATTTTATTGTGTGTACTGAAGTTAAAACTGCTTAAATTTTAGTTAGATTTTGATAGCAATTAATTACTTTTTAAACGAAAATAACTCTTCACCATAAACTTTAGTACTACTCCTTTAAAAGGACAGTTTTTCAGAGGGACTACTTATTGTCCCACTACACAGTCCAAACCTTCCATCTTTTTCTTTTTCTTTTTCTTTTTGAAGACAAAAATATGAGGAAACAAAATGAAAAAAAATTACAAGAGAAACCAAAACTATTAAAACAAAGAAAGTACAATGAAGTATCTGGAAATGATGATAAAATGGATAAAATCTCTCTATTCTTAATCAAATATTTTATATTCAGAGATACAAGAAATGGAAAAAAATCTCTTTCGTGTCTTATGCGACGCAAATCCTAATTAATTAGTATTTCAAAGCGAATACTGTACCCTAAGGGGCGAAGTTGCATTATCCGAAGGGTAGTCAATTCGTCGAAATTTTTTATTGTATACGCAAATTAAATATTATTCTTTTCGTTTCAATTTAGATGACACACTTTACTTATTACTCCGTTCCAAAAAGAATGACATATTTCTATATTTAAAAATAATTTTAATTTTAAACTCTTCCTTCTACCTACTTTATCCTTAATGAAAATTTTTTATAGTCACACAAATATGTAACTCCACTAAACTTTGTCCCTTAAGCTTTTATATCAAGCTACACAATCCAAATTAAAATGAAGGGAGTAGATATTGGAGGTCGTAACATAGGGTGAATACTTTAATAAAATTTCTGACTTTATCACTGCGCACGCTAATATGAAAAATAGATAAAAAGACAATGGAGGTAGGAATGGGCAAGTTATGGGTTTCCATGCGAACAACAACAAGGCTGAAAAGGCTTGTCATAAAACTTATTAAAAAGAAAAATGTGAAGAGAATCTTGGAAATGCATTTTAACTTGAGGATCCAATTTCTATGTCATTGGTGGGACTTACACACACACACACACACTGTTCTCTTCTAACAGTACTAGTACTAGTTTGTCTTTTCCTATGTCTCTCTTTACAGACTACAGTGGTTGAATTGAATGAGAAGAGTGTCAAACAACAACCAAAAATTATGCTACTAAAGTAGTGTGCTGCTGTCTGGTTTTTATTTTATTTTTTATGTGACGTTGCACCTCTCTCTCTCTCTCTCCAATGATCTTATCTCTATTTCTTTCATGTTAAACTTATTATTATCTCTCTCTTTCTACCTCACCATTTTTAGTAAAAACTAGAAGACCACAAAGCACAACAATTCTGTCAGATCAAACTTCTTTAGTTCTGAGCCTGCAAGTTTCTTGAAATAACTAAAGGGTACTTTACTTTTCTTTGGTCTTTTTTCCACCTTTCTGCTTTAGCTTCTACCTTTATTTCCATCTGAATTGTTGCCTTTCTTTTTCTCTCCGTTTGTTTCTTGATGATAAAATCATGAGCTTTGTTGGTTACTATTGTTGCTGTTATAATTATTGTTATTACGGTTATGATTATGAAATGCTTCAACTACTATAACTATTATTATTATTATTATGAGTATGATTTTTTAGTTATTAATTTCTCTTTGTAAAAATGGAGCTTTTGGTTTCTTTTCTTGATCTACTATGAGTAGCTTCAAATTTGCTCTTCTGGTTTAGTTTAGGTCCTAGTGGACTATTTTGCTTTTATAATGGCATAATAAATTGGATATGTAAGAAGAAACTGGATTAAGGAATTGAATTGAACTAACCTATCAAATTTTCTAAGTGAAACTGTCTGAGAGATGCTAAACACATTTATGAAGTTTTCTAGTTCAAACCATATATAGAGGGTTTTAGATTCTTTACTATGTTGTTGATTATAGAAGGGGAGACTTGGGGTAACAGGTAAAGTTGCTGCCATGTGACACGAGGTCACGGGTTCGAGCTGCGTAAACAACCTTTTGCATAAATGTAGGGTAAGGCTGTGCACATTAATAGATAGTACACAGACCTTACCCTTGCAGTGAATGTAGAGAGGCTGTTTCAGTAGACCCTCGGCATGAGGAAAAATGAAAATAGATCCTAAGAAGCATCTAGGGTAATTGTGTCCTTTCGCTTCTTCTATGTTTTCCAGCTTTTCAAGAGTTTCTTGACTGAAAATTGATGCGCTGGTACTAATTTTAGAATAGATAATTCTTATGCTTTCGTGTAAAATCCTATTCTACTGATATAGGAATTTGAAGGCTGTTTGCATATGTGTATAGTGAACTTGTTCAGGTTATAATCAATTGGTTGGTAATTGTTTACCATATAACGCTGCTGTTCTTGAGCCGAGGGTCTATTAGAAACATCCTCTCTACCTCCCTAAGGTAGGGGTAAGGTCTGCGTACACATTACCCTCCCCAGACACCACTTGTGGGATTCCACTGGGTATGTTGTTGTTGTTGATTAATGCTGGTGTCCGTATAGAAATCCAGGAACTCTGAAGTAATTTTAAGTTTCACAGGCAAATGGAACAAACTAAAGAGCTCCTCTCTGATACTTCACGAACGATGTCCCCTTGGTTAGAGTTCCTTCTCAGCTTCGTTATAGACCAACGTATTAATTACAACCTGCAGAGAAGAAAGTAAATCAAACCTTCAGACGAAGTTTGAAGTTGAATAGTGAAACTTAAGCGACCAACTAAATCTATGAAAGTACTTTTGGTTAGACAAAATGCTTATTCTCATTTTCCATGATTATGGAAGAAAATGATACTGAAGATGAACTGAATAGAAGGTCGAAAAGATAAAGTCAAAACAAGCTACGAAGGAGCTTCTGCGCTTAAAGATATTAATTAACATGATAACCATTAAAAGAAATATGTGAATTATCAGATGTTTGTGCTTTCGATAATGCTTGCTATAGACAATGGTATAGCCTAAAAAATCTGTCAACTTCGTGTAATGTCATTCACACTGAAGGTCTTGCAGGTATGTTACACGAGGTAAAAATTTGAATATTGGGACCTTAGTCTGAAAATCTATCTAAGTTAGGGTGAACAGTATCTGGTGATTGTGAACACGGACAAAGGAACGCTGTACATGCTATTATACGTATATCCGGGGGTATATTCACCTCTGCTATATACTTAATTAATACATACTTGTTTACTAAGCCCTCAAGTATTACATAATTGATGACATAAAAAGTTGCCCAAGGAGTGCTAACAGCAATTTAAGGAACAAATAGTTAAGTGCTTGGATATTATCTGGCAATCATCTTTGTGGACAACCCACAGTGTTCTATTCTCCTCTCTCTAGGTACTCACTTGGAATGGAGGAGGTGTGGTATGAAGGTTAAAGAAGTTTACATAGAGTGTATTTTCCACCTTGTAAAAATCTAGGTTTCTGTTTAATCATGGTAAAAATTACATTTAGGAGTCTGTCAAACAGATTGATGTGATCAGTACGTCTGACATCTTATGTATTTTGTGAGCGGTTCTAGTGCATATTCTTCCGATTGGTTTGCTTGTCATTGTCTCTTCCCTTAATCTTTCTTGAGACGAGAGTCTACCGGAAACAACCTCTGTGCCTTCTTAAAGGTAGCGTGGGAAAACACTGGGTTTGTTGTTGTTCTAGTGCATGTTCTATGAGATCTCTGCTCTTCTTGAGTTAAAGCTCAATTATCTTGCTGAGTTGAGGCACTACTTAAAGCATCTAGTATAATGAGTTTTTACAATGATGCTCTATGTATGTTCTCCATTTCACACCCATGTATCACTTAATTTTGAAGCTATTGAGGTGAAGAATATGATTATTAAGCAAGCAAAACTACTGTGCTCTTGCAAATTCTCTGCCTTCTGGAATGTCTTGCAAGCTAGTGCTTGTTTGGCCTTGTGCGACCATGCAGAGTCCGCTGGATTGTCTGCCTTACTGGCGTTTCTAAGACATAAATTCGAATCTGTTTTTCTGTTTGTGTTCCATTACCTTGTACATTCAAGTGTTGTTTCTCTTGATGGATTGTAGTTTATAGTCCGTTATGTTACTTCTTTTGGCTTATGTGCTCTTAATTGATCATTGTGTGTATTCCTCAAGTAGCTGTTGAAGACATAATTAAGTAAATAAAAGTGTACTATCTCTAACAACTTAATTAAGCTTTTAGATGAGATGGTCACACACTTCAACATGGTATCAGAGCAGGGAGAGGTCTTGGATTCGAGTCTCACTGCCACCTAATATCAAAAAGAATTTTCACGTGCTTGGCTCGTAAAAAAGAATCAAGCCCGCACGTGAGGGAGCGTGTTGAAGACATAATTAAGTAAATAAAAGTGTGCTCCCTCCAACTACTTAAGCTTTTAGATGAGATGGTCACACACTTCAACAGTAGCTTCATGCTCATGCCAGATTATTTCTCCTTTTGAAAAATCATATACTTCATTGTACAATGCAGGTGATTCAAGGAACGACAACCATCCATTGATTGAATAGACCCTGTAGTTTACCTAGTTTAAATCCATACTCGATTTCGTCCAAGCAACATGAAGCCTCCAAATTTCAATTTGGAATCTGAAGACGAGTCCGAGGTCAGCAGCTGCCAATTAGGTTCAAATATATATGTCCAAGAAACTTGTCCTGGTCCCTCCAAGGACAGCAGAACCAATTCCTGCCTGACAAACTCTTTTAATCTTCAGCAGGATTCAAAGCCTGTTACTCTTGACTTGACTCTTGGCTTTAACAGCAGTGATCCCGAGTTGAACGCCAATGGTGAGACAAGTGATGAAGTAGTACCCCATCCTCCAACAGCAGCATTATCCAGGATTTTTTCATGCAATTTCTGTAGGCGCAAGTTTTACAGTTCACAGGCTTTAGGAGGACACCAGAATGCACATAAGAGGGAGAGGACTTTGGCGAAGAGGGCAATGCGGATGGGAATGTTATCGGACAGGTATGCTAGCCTGGCATCGTTGCCCCTACACGGGGCTGCATTTCGATCTCTTGGCGTGGAAGCTCATGCTTCTATGCACCAACGAGTCTCGTACCAAGAAACGCCTACACATGCAAGTAGAGGTGGGGCGAGATTTG
Organism: Nicotiana paniculata; assembly: GCA_005239505.1. NCBI lineage: Eukaryota > Viridiplantae > Streptophyta > Magnoliopsida > Solanales > Solanaceae > Nicotiana > Nicotiana paniculata. Next base: position 1,964 of record MDKI01218767.1, on the reverse strand, counting down.
AACAAGGCTATTTCGGGATGCCAGTATTTGTGGAAGATGATGAAGTGGAAATGTTTTGGCCCGGTAGCTTCAGGCAAGTAGAGGGAATTGGTGGCAATCAGAGGTTTAATTCAGGGCAAGGTTCCAACATAAATTTTGTAGCTGTAGCTCCTCAAACTAGGACAGATCCATCATTGCCTGATCTTAATTTGAAACTCTGATAAGTCTTTTCTCACATTCTATTCTACTTTTTTGTATCAGAATTTCCAATATTGTGATATTACATTAGTGCTCTATTTGTACAGGAGATGAGTTTTTTTTGACTGTCTTGAAATAATTGTGATATTACATTACTGTTCTTTCCTTCGTTAAGTGATATTTTCATTTGCAATACTCGTACGACTGCAAGATTTAATCAACGCACCAAGGTTATATGTTTTTTTATTTTTTTTTATTTTTTTTTAAATTTTAGAACTATATAGGAGTTTTGAAGTATGGATCATAATTTGGCTCAGAAAGACGGAAACCTTCCAATTGAAGAATAACAAGAATCTATCTCAGAGATTACACACAAAATGAGATACAGACGTAACAAATAACATGTCTTTCAGCAATACATTGGTATCCAAGCTTAAGCAGTAAAACAAAGTAATACTGAATGAAGTGAGGCAATACAACCACAATAAAACATGAAAGTTGGAATAGTTCACAAGAAGGAGAACACTTCTGGAACTCAAAATGTAAGAAACCCAGAGAAGGGTACAGTTTCAAGCTACCACTTACATGTTTCGAATAACAAACACGAAAAGAACTGAATGCTCGATGTTGACATAAAGGCACTTAAATTCTATACTACAACAGAGTCCTGTTAATGTTTGATCAAAGTGCAATCCAGAATGCAAGTGAAAATTACTAGTTCATCATTCCATGGATCATTACCTCGAGCTAACGAAATACAGAAATAGTCACAAAAAAAAAACAAAAAAAACAGTATTCTATTAAATGAAAGACGTTATGCATGGAGATAGATAAATTCTTATTGAAAAATCTCTACAGATAATGATACAACCAGGAGATGAATTTGACTAACTTTCACCTTCACTTTGTGGCCTTTGAATCAGCTTCAGTAAGAAATAATTGTTAGTAATCTATATTGCTGTAAAATAAAACAATAAACTTTCTGTAAATACATAAACAATGCAAAACCTCACTAGCGCGGGATTAGCGCGGCCGCGCTAGTGGAATTTACCAGGGACAGTGAGAAACCTGACTAGCGCGACCACTAGCGCGTGCTGAGCGCGGGCGCTCACTAGTCCAGGCGTCCTTAGTTTTTTCTATGAAAAATAATATAAGAATAAACCGAGCCCACTGAATACACAGTGTGTCCTTAAGGAAATTATTCCCCTCAAGTACCCGAGGTTTTGGAATATATCCTCCCGGGATAGAACGATTTAACTCACCGGAGTGTTGGTACCAAAAACGCCGGTGAACAACGAACCACTCGAAGGCTGTAAAACACACTGGAATATTTTGTGCAGAAGAAGAAGAAGAAGATCAGAAAATTTTGTAAGTAAAAATTCTGGGATTCAAGGTATATTTATAGCCAATTTCGTACTGTTTCTGAAAAGGTTTTGCAACCTTTCAGAACAGCCATAGCTGTTGGAACATGTGTGAATCCTTTCAGAACAGCCATAGTTGTTTTGAACAGGTATGAAAATTGCGGAAAATATAAAAACAGATTTAAAATAATCCGGGAAAGAAAACGGGTCGGGCCAGGTCGCGGGTCGCGAGTCATTCCGGATTTGAATTTTTTTCCATTAATTAATTAAATAATTTAAAAAGAATTTTGTCCAAAAAGATTAATCAATCAATCTTTGACCGAAGCCGAAGCCGAAGCCGAAGCCGAGCCGAGCGAGCGACGGCGACGCCGCGAGGCTTGCCTTCTTCTCAACTCTTTAAGAGCTAGAAGAAGAGCTTCTCTATAT